>SCDZ01001075.1:0-14670 GCA_004143845.1 Drosophila lacertosa | reverse complement strand
ATTAATTTGTGTCCATTTAACTGGTATACTTCGTTGTGAAAATTATCAAACTAAAATATAAATTGAGCACAATTTGGAATTAGATAAACAGGAACAGATTTAAAGTATTGTTCTTCTTTTGGTTTTCTTTGTTTATTTAAAAAGGGAGTGTGCACATAGGTGAGGGAACAGCAAAGATTATTTTGTAAATAACAAAATTTGTATTATTTATAATGTAAACATGACCCTGCAAAAGGCTTGGGGCACTACTATTCGTTTGGATTGTTAAAAGTTTAGATTAGCTTGTCTGCCAGTAGTTTTTGTTTGCAACTATTATACTTGACGAACTCAATTTTAAATTATGCAAGATTGTAAATTATATTCAAAACAACCTACATGTAAAATACATAATTGTTTATAATTAATGAATGCATTGGAAAGTCAGAAAGTCATATGCACTAGTTAAACCTAAAACAAAGCCTAAAAATACGAAATTTACTCAGAGTAATAAGTCAAATTAATAAACATTTAACAGACCTTTGTTACTGATTTATAATGTAATCCACTTACTCAACAACCTCTCAGCAAGTGCAGCGAATATTGAAACAAAACATACAAGATAATAAAATTGATAACAAGGCGGACCTAAAACTAACTAAATGTTAAACACATAATAGGTAAAGATCTAATAAAAACTAACAGCATTAATAATAAATAGCCTAAAAGAACTAATAAAAAAAGAATGATACTGAAATACTTTTTTAATTTTTGAATTTAAAAAGCCTTGTGTTATATTTACGGCTGTTTTGTTTATATTATAAATTATTAATTGCTTTTCGTAAATATCGTAAATAACTTCTAAGCTAATGTTAATTATTTTTTTTCATATTCAAGAAGTATCTAAATCTATGTTCGCAACATGTTCCAAGGTATTAATATTTGATTTTGGTTTTTCTTTTTTAAATTGAGGGCCGAATGAAGGTGTATCTGAAATTGTGGTATTGAGAATTAACAAGCTAACTAGCTTTTATAGTCTTTGAAATTTACTCAAAAAACCTGGAAAAAAACAGGGCGAGCTATTGACAATTTATAAAAAGTTGATCAGAGTATTCTTATACTTTTGTGGTACACTGTAGGTAAAAGTATCATATCGGAAACCATTTTCAAGAAGTTGTTGGTATTTTTTTATTCTAGTTTAAATAAATTAACTATTGTTGCCTAATATCAACGAACATATCTGGAGATATTTAAACAGATTAACACAATTTCAGGGGTTAACTAATATTTTCTGATTTTCCTTTTTATTGCAAATAAAACATTTATTTTAGAAATTATGCAGATTTTGTTTAATATAATATAATCTATGCCGATAGGCCCCAGTCAGATTGTTTAAATAAATGCGGTTGTCTGAAACACCAGTAAAGCAAAGGGTTAAAAATGTACATATTTTCGAGTAAAATCACAAGATATTTACAAATGCACATATATAAGGATGTTTGTATGAATTAAAATTGATTTCTTATTACAATACAAAGAAAAATACACATGCATATATGTATACATTAGCTTCTTCTGAAGATTTTAAGCTTTATGCGCGGAAAATCTACAAAAATGTTTCTGTGGCTTTCCATTAGTTTTGGTGTTACCCTTTTACTTTCCCTTAATGATCATTCTGAGCTTCAAAACAAACTTAAAACATATAAGGTTTTTGTGCATGTTTTGGATCTAAGGAAGCTTTTTTAATGGACGCGCCTATTTTTAAGAATTTAACGTCTATGTTTTATAGCTTCCTAGGTAAACGGATTCAAGCAGACGCATATGGTAAAACAAATAATTTAAAATGGTTTTCGCATTCAGCAAGTGTGGACATAAATGAATAAATGTAACGCATTTTCGATTTCGTCAATACGCTTGCATCTTTGAACTGCTTATAATTCTGGTTCAGTAAAACTTGAATTTCGACAAGAGAATTTTAGACTTTAATGTATTAACTTAAAAATATTTGATGTTCCTAATAAAGGTGATTGTTGTCTATGTTTATGCTTCGACATTTATTTGTTTATTTATTATTTAATGCAAATTCGCGTTTCCCACATTGTAACAACTACTACACAAAAAAGTCGAATGCCGGCATTTCTTGTCAATCTTTTTGATGTTTCAAAAAAAAAATGCTTATTAGAAAATATGGATGATTTACTTGGAAGAACAAATAGAAGCATAAAGTATACTGATGATTTCTTTCGAAGATTAAATCGACCTTAGATAAGTGATATGACTCTTGTCAGTGGCAATTTTCATACGGGAATTTTTTATCCTTAACTGTCCTCTTCAAGCAGGTCGACAAGGCATTCAAGTTGTAAGAATTTCAAATTTTTAAACCAATTAGAATACAATGCAAACTGGAAAATCTACTTAACAATTCCTCGGCTTATTTCAAATATGCAGTTTGCGAAGCTTAAAGTTTGTCTTTAGTCTGTTTCTCAATGTACGTTGAGCTGGGTAACAGCGGTCCATCTTCTGACATTATCCAATCTAGGCTAGGCATATTTAACAACTTTGATATAAATCGTGAATAATCGCGTGATCGTTGACCACAGCAAATAACTCGACTTGAAACCGCTAAGGGAAGTAGAAAAATAACACTTGAAGTCCAAGAAGGCTCGGTAACAATCAAGTATAAGCAATTACCATAGCAGTTGATAATTAGATTGATTTTTGAGATTTAGGTGTTGAGTTGGATACAAATAGTCACGAGCTAGAACTATGGGCATAGAAAGAAAAGTGCCTTATAATAGTTGCTAAAATAAGCAATTTTTTAACGAAAATAGTCCGTATCACTTGCACTTAGTTTGGAAATTCGATTTTGAACGCGCATACTACCTAATTAAAAATTGAGTCTGAAAACTTATATAATTTACATACAACATCTTCGAATAACACACGCGGTGTTTATATAGTTCATTTAATTGTATTACTTCACTTTATTCCCCTTTTTTCAAGATATGCTGGCTAAGGCATAAAAAACTGCATAATGGCATTACTACAAAGTACAACAGCCGCTTTGCAATTCTTCGTAGTTGGAATATTTATCTCGTTGTTTGCTGATTCAAAGCAGGTGAGAAGATGTGGCGACGGTTTATTTTGTGAAATAATGTTGGTATACATACCTGGCAACTATAATAATATTGACATCTGTTATTCTGTAATAAAAAACTGTGTTTCAGAATTGTGTCTGGTACGGCGTATGTAATACCGATGCTTTAAGCCACAATCAATATTGTTCTTACAATGGCACACCAAAAGCAATGCCTGAAGATGGGCTTAAATTGTTAGCAGAAAGGTGTGGTTTTTATCTAGAAACAGATCAAAAACATTTTTGCTGTGACATTGCTCAGGTACTAGAAAATCATATTTTTATTATAAGTCCTATAAAATATGTTAATTTATATACTTGGTTTTTTTATTTTAAGGTGAAAATATTAAATGAAAACATAAAACTTGCTTCTGCCATTCTTGATCGTTGCCCATCATGTATGGCAAATTTAGCTCGGCACATTTGCGAGCTAACCTGCTCTCCAGAACAATCCGAATTCGCTAATGTTGTTTCAACTAAACAAAATAAAAAAGGTACTATTATTTATTATAGCATGCTCAAAGAACTAAATTTTGGGAACGGTAATTCCATAAATAAAATTATATTTCTTCGGTTATATATTGCCTTTAAGATCTACAACGCAGAGATTAAAAATTAACTGTTAACAAGATCCATATATTTTTATTTTCAGGTCAGCCCTATGTCACTTCTTTGGATTTACACGTTACAGAGAAGTATATCAACAACACTTATAAGTCATGCTCTCAGGTTTGTCACATTTACATTAATTAATTTTTCGTTAGATTAGTGGCTAATCTGTGAGTTAGTGGCTTATCATGTCAATTAAAGTGTCTGACCCATGTTGTAACTTAATCTTATGTACAATAATTGTTGGCAATTCTTTGGTTTCGCTCATCATTCTATTTTAATTGAATATTGATCACACTTAGATAAGACACGTATTTTTGTTGCATGTAGCATATTATTTCAGAGTTAGGCTAGGTTAGATAAAGTTCATATAGATACTTCTACTACATACCTTGTCTCCTTAAAGAATTACCATAATTATCGAAATAGTTTTTATTATTCAAAGTAATAAAGAATCACACCCTTTCACTAGTGTGCAGCTTGTGATATGTGTTACTTGTACATAATTAGTGTTTAGTTTTGAGGTGCGGGGTATCAGCCATCGAAATACTCTCGACTGTGTTATAAGGAATCAACATAGTAACTCTCAGTTTACTGTATAATGCTACCTGTATGTAGTTAAATTGGCCAGATAATAAACAAGCTACGCAAATTGTGATGTACCATATTTACGCCCAATCAATCGATGACTGATTACGATTACGGTTAGCAGCTAACGAAGTGTAATAACGCAATTTAAAAAGAGGTGCGTGGAGTATTTTATGATCCAAGTTACGCGTTCAAAGTTGAAGCGCGATTGCATTAGATTATCTACAGTCAGGATTCAAAAAAGGTCTTTCAGAATGAATGATGATGGTAATTGTTTTGGGGTTGGCACTACCTAATCGTTTTTTGCATTGAAATCTCTTTTTACTAGGTACGTACATGTATGCTTGTAATGAGTAAATATTTAATGGGTATTATGTAAGATACTTTCCCATTCTAATACACGAAAATAATTTTATATCTAAATGATTAAATTTAAGATATTAGTCTATTTTTTACCCGTTTAATAGAGATATGTTTCGACTTTTCTTAATGCGTATTTCTGTTTAAATAAAAACTTCTGCTTTTTAGCAACATGAACGATTTTTTTTAAAGTTGCTTAGTGACTCAATAACTTTCAAGTAATGTTTAGCTATTTTAATGCCTTACAGCTAACTGGTTTGAGCCATATACCACATTTTTGGTCATGTACTTGCGAAACTTAAAGCCGAATTAGATTGCATAATGCTGTCAACAAATTAAATGACCAAGGTCATCTAGGTTCGCTTACCCTTTCTTATTTTTTTATAATAATCTTTTCTCAGTGCTGTTTCCCTCTTACGTGGATTTTAAATGACGATGATGTAAAAGCTTGCCGCGCATGTAAGGACATGGCTTCTTATAATCTTATGAATCCGACGTAATGATAACATCCTAATTGATCTAAATGCAAGGTAATGACAGAGCATTCTTAAAATGCCCTCATATACGCTTTGCATATTCCCGCTTCCTTTGAAAAATTATAAGGTAAACGTAATTAATCAGTTATGTGACATCACTGATCATAAACATAAACTGACCACAATGAATGCTTGGTGGTTTAAAACGTCTGTTAAACTTTACATATTAAAATTGCTCTTGTCCCTTTTGTGGGTTAAACTGGTACGTCCAGTTAACATGATATTTGCATTATTTATAGTTTAAAAATAAAACGCATCTCTTTAACAAATCAGGAATAATGCTTTGCGATATTTTTAATCGTAAATTATTAACTTGTGAAAACGACCCTTCTGGGTATATAACTCATTTTCGTATTTTAACAAGCCTAACGCTTAATTATAACCAATAATAAAAATTATTTATTTACTTAACTTTGCCTTGTATGAAACCTTTTAATAAGCGTTATAGTGACCAAGAGTTTGAATCGCTTTTATAAATCTCGTCTCGTCTCGTGCGTTATACGTAGGAAGGTGGGATACTGTTTTTAGCATTGAGGTTGGCGCGCAAAAAGGCATAATAATATAATATATTATAATTTTCCCATTTTGTGATATTATAATTATTATATATTATTTTTGTTATTTGCCTTGTTTTAAAACTTAATATACTAATATTTATTTTCAATATACCTGCCCATATAACTGTAGCATCACTGTCATCATCTTGCTATGCACAGCTGACCGGGTTGGCAAATAAAATACCCGTATCATATCGGTCATATCAGATATGCTTATATTTTCTTTAGGCTTTTAGGAATTCATATTTAATTGTATATATTTTAGTTTTTTGAGTTGAAACTCGTTATGTTAACTTCATTAAATAAAGAAAGAAAACTATTTGAAAAAAGTACTAACTATAAAATTTAGTGAGTGATAACAAAATTTTGTTATTTGCAGGTATCTGTACCACAAACCGGACAACTAGCATTGGATCTAATGTGTGGAGCCTATCCAGCATCACGATGCAGTCCTACAAAATGGTTTACTTATATGGGAGACAAAAATAATGTTTATGTTCCATTTCAAATAACATACATTCAACATCCATCAAATGCAACAAAGAACGGGTTTACTCCACTGAATCCAAAAACAACTCCTTGCAATGAAGCAGTAAATGTAAGTAGTATATAAACACACTTTTTGGGTACTCTGCATTTGATTTCAGCGAAATTCTTTATATAAAGATACTATTTGTGTATATTTATTTAGCCTGATTAAACGCGCATAGATAGGGAATAGTTCACACATCTATTCGACTTTGATATTTCATAGAGTGGCGGTGCGTTTACCATTTCAGAATTGTATTGATTGCTTGAAAGTGACTATTGCCTAGGACTTTATGGAAACTTCATTATAGAGAGAGGAAGTAGAAAATTTATAAATAGTAATATTGTTGATTGTACATATAATATTAATAACAGAGTATTTCCTTGTTGGGAACTTGCAATTAAAGATCACTTGTTGTTTTTAGAAACGATGAACGTAATCGAGAACTTAATCCGAGTTCTCAGTTTTGTTTTAAGCATATATACACATATGTACACATATATATAACTAATTAATTTAATATTTCCTTTCGTGAACATCCCATGGTTAGAGTCATTTAACCTTCATACTTTCTTCAGCATTCCCTCACAGTTACATTTACAATGGCTTCAACTTTGAAGTAGATACCGCTCAAAACCGCCTTCACTTGATGGGGAATTATTCTACCTAGCAAGATAAATGAACTTTATATTAGTAGTAATGCCAATGTAAATAGATTCAATCCTCGTAGTCATCGTGCTGCCAATTTATCATGATGGGTAGCATTAACTTAACATCGGAACTTTTCCCGATACTGGGGAACCGAATTTTTGGACGATTAAGCGCTGGGAATGCTGTAGACTAAGAAACGAAGGCAAAGTATCGAGATCTTAAGCGTAAATCGACTGTTTTGGAGGAGAGACGCATTGTGCTGCACAGCAAGATCAAGCAGTTAGCATCGCGTAAAATATAAAAAACAATTCTGAATCAGATAATTAGTGTTGAAACAGTACAATGCCACTCATTGGTCATAACTTAAGTGCGATAAGTTCTAGTTAGCTACCCCCTTTAAAATCCATATTATGGTCGGACTTGAGTGAAATTTAATTTATTTATCTGCGCTAGCCAGATAGTATGTTTATCGTCCACCAAGCAATGATTTCAACCCTAGATACGCAAAACCGTCAGTTAAGCTTGATGGTCTGGCCACCATGTACCAGGAAATGCCTTTAAAGTGGTCATTTCAACAACATAACATAACATAATAATCCAAAACACACACGTGGACAAGCTTAACCCTGGTTTGCTTCTGAGAAAATCAACGTAATGCCATGGCCAGCGCTGTCTCCAGAGCTAAATGCGATCGAAAATTTGTTGGGAGGTGTTATAGGAATATTAGACCAGGTCAATCCTTCAAAACAAGCCCATATTTAGCAAGATGTTCATGGGATAGCAAGAAATCCCGTTGAAACGTTGCCAGGACCAACAAAGGACACTTTTTTATTTAAATATTAAGCCCTAATAAACATGTAGAACATATAAAATTAATATTAAGTTCTGTTAAACTGCTATTTTAATGAACAGCTCTTTTCGTGCGTAAAAACATGAAAAACGTGAACAAGAATGCCCAAATGTACAAGGAATTTTGGTTTTATAATGTTTACATGGTAGCCTTTCTAAAAAGGCATCGCTTGTTAAATTCGGAAGACGGAAGTGTCTAAAAAATAGTTTCGAAAGTGGTGAGGTGCGACACTGTTATTTTTATGAGCACAGCTTTAAATCAATCACTAAACAAAAAATTGTATAGTTAAATCGAAATGTATGCCGTACTTACACAGATCAATGGAAAATAGCTGGGTGTTCAAAGCTAGCTCAAACTTTAACCCTTTTTTATTTTTTTCTTTTAATCTTAAGTAATACACATAACTAACATATGTTAAGTTATGAAATATATTAATTTCTGTGCGGTCAATACGAATTAAAATACACATTGTCACACATATTTGAATGCTTAACTTATCAAAATTAATCTTTATTTCTAGAGTGAACTTCCAGCGTGCTCGTGTACAGATTGTGATTTTTCATGCCCTCATGCTCCTAAAGATCCGGTAATACCCAACCAATTAAAAATTGCAGGATTGGATGCTTTTACAGTTATTATGACAGTAGTATTTTCTGTTGGAACTGTTATTTTTTTAATGGGAACATTTTTATTTACAAAAGATGCTATAGTTGGTAAGTATGTTAATTAGTAAATAGTTGGCCAGTTTGGTAAAAAGTTTTATTATTTATTATTTAAAAATAAAAGACACCTTATTATGACAAAGCGTAATCAAAACAACACTACTTGCAAAGATGCTCGAAGAAATTGAGGTCCAGAAAACGCTTACAATTAAAGAGCACTGGTTTGTTTTCTCTAATAAATCCCTGACAGTTTACTCCGTGTTGGTTCCAAGGTCGAAACTTTAAGCAAATGTACAATTTTTATTTACTTTATTTTTTATTAATTTATTAATGAAAGAAATTATCTAAACGAGTGTCAACTTAAGTAATAAGAAAATATAAACAGTATAAGATTACTTGCTTAAAGCCTAAAGAAAATATAAATATTTCTTATAACATCACCGACACGATGGGGGTATTATATTTGCCTGTCCGGCCAGCTATGCCCCTGTTAACACCAAGTTTTGACAGTGATGTTAATAGAGTCTACAGCAGATATATATACTGAAATGTTAGTCTAAAACAAACTTTAATAATAAAATGAACGAAAGAGAGTAGAAAAGTATTATATAAGCTGAACATAAAGAAGTAGATATAGGTAGCAAATCTATGATTCGGTGGGGTGAATATTTAGCCAGCCGGACAAGCTATACTCCTTCTCATAGCTGAAAGTGATCACTGATATGCCGAAGATATGCTGAAAGCAAAGATTTGATTAGGGGTAGACAGATCTCAAAGGAGAATACGTTATAGGGTATGATATTGAGTGCATAACACCCGATATTAATTGTGCAAGGCGCAATCCGTCGTGCACGTAGACAAAAATGGAGGACAGCAATTTCTAGTAGGTCGAAAGGGGACAGAAAAGTTTAGAAGACCTAAAAGAAAAGGTAAACCATGTCGCCAACAATTAACTTATGTAGAAAAACAATACCAAGTATTGTTCAACGGATTGTTAGCGACGGAAGATTCAGAAGTACAAGCCTGCTGAAGTGCTATGGTAGACTTAGATAAGTATCCTAGTTTAAAGCACGTAAGCATAAAAGCACAAATTGCTTTTGTACGATCCGATCCTGATGAATTTTATACTGCGGACTCAAAATGCTTGAGCATTGGACGAAAGATATGTTTAAAAGAACTCCCTTAGTTTCGTTTACAATATTGGATATGTGACTATTGAAACAAAATTTAGAATCTAGAAGAACACCAAGGTCTTAAGCAGCCTTGACGCAAGGGAAAATTGTCAAAAAACAATTAATCAAGGGGATGCTTTTCGGAATGCACACATTTAAGAGTGAATTCAAAGTTGTATCAAAAAAGTTAACAGCAATGAAAATGTCAACCGCGTTGACCACTTAAGCTCAGTTAACAAAGCGTAGTTTACTTTACGGAAACAACGGCGGGACTTGTTAGAAGTTGCTGAATGCAGTTTGGAAGATTTGCAGTCACATAAAGTAACTTCTAATGTAGGGTGATACATATCTTCGGGGACAAACAAAGGGGTGGTCCTAGAGACATTCACATTAAGGTAATCGTTGATAAAGATAAGATCAGGATTTCTATTAGACAGATTATAACTTGAATTGATCTGAATCAAGGAAAGGTCAAGCAAGCCATCTAAAAAATTATGCTGGGTTGAAGGAATAATGTAAATTGAGGATGCGAAAAATGACCACGGAGTGTTTAAAATATTCAAATCACCCAACACAACAAATAGGTCATTATCACAGACATGGGTGGAAACTTTATTAATACAGGATAGGTGCTGTATATAAGTTTCAATGTTAGAAGAGGAAGGGATATATAAACAAGTTAAATACAACAAGCAAGATAAGAAAGTGACTTTTACAAAAATAATCTCAGCATCTGTACTAGCTGTAAGTTAAAAAAATGTCCGACTCAAGTTAGATTTTAACACCAATTAAAACCCCACCGCCTTTACGAGTCGATCGATCTTGTCTATATATAGAGTAGGAATTTGAAAGCATTTCACAACCTGATATTGTTGAAACAACCCAGTTTCGAAAAATGCCACAATATCATATTCAGAAGGATTGAATAGCATTCAATTTAATTTGCACAACAGCCCTCTAACATTCCGATATGTTAAATTAATATCATATGTGATCAGTTTTTTGGTGCACAACTATTCGGGGCGTGTAATGGAGGTATCCGGAAGGATGACAGGAAACAGATGATTTTGGCTTTTAGGCTTAAGCTCGTGGAAAATCATGTGATTTGGTCAAAATTTAGGATTATCGAGGAGTGTAGAAATTTAACTTCATAATTGTGACTTTAGCAGACGTTTTGTTAGCAATTGTAACTGTGACTCTACCATAAGTATTGACAGCAAAAAATGCAGCGACGGCTTCGCTAGTGGTGTCAGAGGAAAGTCTAGACATTTAAAATTGGCGCAGGAGGCGTTGAGGTAAAAGTGCTGTTAGTAGTTTGAACTTGAGTTCGAGAGGATTTAACTCTGCGACTACTAACTATTCGAAAGTTGTTATTGTTGATCGGTACAGATTCAACAACATGCATGATTGGCAGCTCTTGCGTTTACCAAGGGGGTTAATAAGGGGGATGGGAATAGCGGCAACATTGGAAATGAATCCACAAGTTAAGGCGTATTGGCGTATTTTCTGGATCTAACCGACGTCTTGGAGGAGACTCGAATTTTAAATTACTAATCAGTAATACCTATACATTAAGCATGCATTATAATCTGACACAACCATTAAAGCAGGCAAAAGGCGCACAAAAAAAAATAATAACACGCAAGCAAACGCTCGAGAAGACGGATTTTTACACAAACAATTCTGTCGAACAAATCAAGAATAAAAACTTTTCGAGAGCGCGGTGCAAATGTAATCATGTAATCAACAAGCAGTAATCAATCAAAGAAATCTATAAAAAGGACACTAACAAGAACGCAGCACTGACGACGCGTTAGATACAATTAAAATAAATAAATAACTGACTTACGGTCACAGCGGAAGAACAATTTGCACAAGTAAAAATAACTATCATTTTAGTATTGCTTTTAGATGTAAATATCACGAAGTAGGACAGTTGATTATGCAAAGGCAATAATATTAATCTGGCGAAACAATAAACACGTCTGATAAGCTAAAGCTGAGAAATAAAATAAGAACATACACCGAACTATGCTTAAGCGACGAAATGTGTCTTCCGCAACAATGTACATTCAACAATGTTCCAAAATTTAAATTTGGCCATGTACCTTTTTTCATACTGTCTTACTATTAAAAATGGGCACACTAGATAGAGTGCATTACATTAAAATGTTTTTTTCCAATTTTTTGCAAAATATAGAGGGAAGCATCTCTGACTTTCGAAAGTACAATATATATTCTTTGTCATTACCTAAAGTCCAGTCGTTGCGTTTGTCTATCCCGCTCATGTTCCATCCTGCATAGTTTGGTCAAACGGTATGCCTCGAAATCGTTGCATCCTTGTCAGTTTACTTTTACCTTGGTTTTTGCGCCGTGCCTGTGTTTTACGGACATTCGAATGGATTTAAGGCCTCCACAATGAAACTTCACTTCCCCGTTTTAAACAAATTTTTAATATTATTTCTTTCTATGATGCTATTTTTATTAGATTTGTTTTCCACATAGTTTCAGCTATTCCATTTGCGGATATGTTTCTCCCTTTGCCGATGTCGTTCAGTGCCGATCTATCTAGTTATCGTAAAGCCATATTGTCATATTGATAAGCCGCAGGCTGCAGTTAGGACTCTCTCATAACGAGCGCAGATGAACTCTTACATCTTGTCAGCCGAATCGGTAGCAAGAGTTAAGCAAACCAGCCATTAGATGAGTTGATAGGTGGTCTCGCGGGCTTCAGGAGTACGACTAGGCTCTGAACCATTAACTTGGGAAAATTCCTCTCCGAAAGTATTTTTTTAGAGCTTCGCGAATAGAGTCATTCGCAGAGCTGGGTTTGAGGAGACGTTAGTCCGGAGCTTTGCTTATCTTCATTGTCGTGTATTACTTGCTTTAGGGTTGCCGGCTCAATAGTTTGTGATTGTAAGTTGGCGTTGAATTTTGAAACAATTTTCAAAGCTCCTAAAAAGCACGTGCGCTTGTTTACCTTTATTAGGCACAGCAGGTTTATTTTACTTGCATCAAAAGCAGCTTGTCATTCAATAAACTTAGGTATCTACGTAGGTAGGTATGAGCGGGTCTTTGGCGTTCATCACCAAGTAGTCGATTATGTCTGAACTCGATGACCGGCGGGCTAAAAAAACAGACTAAATAAGTCCAGAAATCATCCACCTTGGCCAGGACAATATTTAAATCAGATTGGAGAACATTTGCAAAATGATTCTGGTCGATCGGTATCAGGTGCATTATTTCCGATGCTGGGGCGGTCTGATCTCAGTTAAAATTAAACTTAATATCAGCCTGGTGACTGCTTCGGCGCACCTCAGGAAACAATTGCTTCTGTCAGCGGGGTTTTGGCACTTGCTGGGCGGGGGCCATCTCCAGGCATCTGAAACATATCGTTCATAATTTTCGATTCATACCGTAAAACATTCTTGTAAACCAGATTAGCCGTACCCGAAAAACTTGGGAGCTTACGTAGAAGAAACAAGGCCTCCTAAACTTGCAAGCACCCATTCAAATTTTTGATTGTGCTACTAGGGCTGCTGCTATTTTGCACTTATTTGTTAGCTCGTCAAGACCCCTGATGGTTAAGTTTTCTCCATTACTGTAGCAGCAATTGTGGTTGCCGTATTGCCTTTTGGTGCTATAACTTTGCAACTTTAGCCAGACTTTCAACATTGTTTTTAGGTTGAATTGACGTCTCAAATATAGATACCTTCACAGCAGATCACGTGGCTATTAAAATAGAAGACGTTGATGACGAGTGAATATGTATTCGTAGAAATGTTCGTAAGTAAAAATAATCGGTCCATCCTCCTCGGTCTGAATCCGGCTGTCTACAGCAATATATACAGTTGTGCAAAAAATTATAGTAGTGCATTCAAAACTGTTTTTAAGATAATTCCAGTATTCCAACTTCTACAAACGAAAGCTTTTTAGAAAGCCATGAACATAGCCATTACAAACCCGTAAAAATCCTATGACTTTTGGACTACTTGTTTTTCATGTTTTTACACAAATACCCACGAAAAATGGTTTAAAAAATAAAAGTATTGCTGGGACTAAGTTCACCAAATAAATGAAAAGTAAATAAAAAATACAAAGTAAAGACGAAATCAGTTAGTTTGCTTTAATTATATAATTATTTATAAAAAAAAATTTCCAAAAATGCGGTAATTTTATTTTTTGTGAGAATCAGAATAAAATTACTGGGTAGGGAAATCTGATAATTAGCTTACGAAATCATAGCAAAACCTATATAAATTCTTGTAAAAATATACAATGCTATAGACTACGAAAAAAGGCGGCGAATTGAGATCGTAAGTATAAATCGACTGTTTTGGAGGACAGACATATTTTGCTGTACAGCAAGATCATGCCCTTAGCATCGTGTAATATGGAATAAAATTATCTGAACCAGTTAATTAGTGTTGCAACAGTACAACGCCAACTCATTGGTCATAACTTAAGTGCGAGAGGTCCCAGGATGGAACCCTTTTGATGCTAAAGTATGTGGCCGCATGGTTAAAGTTTGGACATTTCAACACGATAATAATCCAAAACACACAAGTAAAGGAGCCAAACCCCGGTTTGATTCTGAAAATATCGACGTTATGTCATTTTGCCTAGACCTCATAATGTCCATGCCGCGCTATTGCTAGGCTGAATTGAATAATAAGTAGTATCCTTTGGTAACATATAAAATTGTGGAACATATAAAATTTAGATTCTTTTAAGTTTCGTTGAGCAACAGAACAAGAAGAAGTTCAAATGTAATAGGGATTTCGGTTCTAATGGGTACAAGTTAACAAGCGTCGCTCGCTAGTAAACATAGAGCTACCCTCGCACGCTCGCACGGCGAAATTCTAGAGAGACCCACCCGCGCTCGCACGGCGAAATCATAAGAGAAGGCATGCTAGTACTTTTCCACTGACCACGCTTAGCTTTTACTGCACTTGTTAGACATTTAAGCTCACTTTGATTTTTGACACATGCAAGCGAGGTGTTATAAATATACAGCTCCGGCCAATTGCCGAAAACCTTATTG
>SCDZ01001074.1:0-14692 GCA_004143845.1 Drosophila lacertosa | reverse complement strand
ATCAGTTTGCTTTTTTGTTAAGAAACCATCATTAACTAATGAGGTAAATTCTAACAAATTGGTTATAGTGGACCGACTCTTGACAAAACCATGCTGGGCGGGGGAGATAAGAGACTTGCAGAGATGCTGTAGAGAAGAAGTAATTATTTTTTCAAATAGTTTACGGATGGCAAACAACTTACCTATGCCCCTATAGTTCGTAATATCAGACTTATCACCTTTTTTGTGGAAAGGAGTGATATACGATTCTTTCCAAAGGGTTGGAAATACAGCCGATTCAAGGGAACGATTAAAAAGCTTTAGCAATGGATAAAGAAGGGGCCCGCCACACTCCTTCAGAAGACAACTTGGAATATTGTCTGGCCCAGCAGAGTAGGAGGTCTTAAAGGATTTTATAGAGGAAAGAAGAGAAAACGGTGATATAGTGGGAATAGTGATAAAGTTGGAAGAAACTATGTTATAAGGATAAGAAAAATTATTATTGGAGGAGACAGAGGAATAAGTTGATTGGAAAAAGATGGCAAAGAGGTCTGAGGAAGCGGAGTCATTGCTAGCCTTATCAGTCCCAAGAAAGAAAGAGGAAGACAGACCAGAAGACTTTCTCTTTAACTTAAAAAAGTTAGGGTCTTGAGCAAATTGTCTTTTGCAACGTGCAAGATAATTCTCATAACACTGCGAATTAAGAATATAAAAGGATGACTTGGCTAAGAGGTATTTTGACAAGTCAAAACTGGATCTATATTTTTTTAGTTTAGCAGTCTTCTAGTGAACCATGGTGGTTTGGAAAAATTGGTCAAGGAGATACTATTTGGAATACACACATTTAAGAGTGAATTCAATGTTAAATAAAAAAAAGTTAGCAGCAATATATATGTCAACCGCGTCATACAGAATTGACCAATCGGTTGTATAAATAAGCTCAGTTAATAAAGCGTAGTGGTTTCTCTATGAAAACAACGGCGAGGATTATAAGAGGGAGGTGAATGCAAATTGGAAGATTTGCAATCACATAAAGTGACTTCTAATGTAGGGTGATACATATCTTCGGGGACAGACAGAGGGGAGGTCCTTGAGACATTTACATTAAGGTGATCGTTGATAAAGATAAGATCATGATTTCTATCAGACAGATTAGAAATCGAATTGATCTGAAACAACGAAAGGCAAACGATGACCACGAAATGTTTGGTATGTTAAAATCTCCCAATACAACGAATAGGTCATTATCACGGATATGGGTAGAAACTTCATTTATGCAGGATAGGTGCTGCGTATAAGTTTCAATGTTGGAAGAGGGAGGAATATATGAACAAGTTATATACAACGAGCGAAATGCGTGAGTGATTTTTACAGAAATAAATTCAGTTTTCAGGTTTTAACGGCAATTAAAACAATTTTGTCTATATATAGAGAAGGAATTTGAAAGCACTTCACAATCGGATATTGTTGAATTTAACCAAGTTTCGGAGAATGCGACAATATCTGATTGAAAACAACTGCTATTCAAATAGAGAATTCTCAATTTGGACAGAAGCCCTCTAACATTTTGATATGTTGTGAAAATATCGGACGTTATCAGATTTTTGGGGCACTGTTTGCGGACTGAACCCAATTGAATAGAAGTTATACTCTTGGGGTAATACTTAACTAAAATTTATTAATAATGTGGAAAGTTTAAAATAAAATGTTAAAGGCTATAAGCAATTGAATAGTATATTCGGTGTTACTGCTGACGTTCGACTTTGTTGATGTGAATGGTACCTAAATCTTCTGATTTTTAAACTCTGTCAATGTTTTTTGTTAAGACGACTCTCAACACGTACTATTGCCTCATCAAAAATGTTGCCTAGTGTGATTCATGCGTTGTTTTTATAGCCTATGGCAATTGAATATCATATCATTTAATGTTATAATTTAATGGTTTTGTGGAAATTTATTGATTAAGTATGTTTTCCAAATAAGAATACTTGGCTTATAAATATTTCGCTTTTTGGGTACCATCGAATGGGATACGGATTAAGAATACTTTAAAATGTGGCCGATATTTTAAATGCATAAGACTTGTTAAGGTGTTAAGTATTGATTTTTTTATATGTATCTATAAAAGGAAAAATTGTGGATTTTGTATGTTCTATTTCTTTAGTAGTGAGCACGGATATGATGATGACGATGACGTTGCTTTCTGTATTTTGGCATGATTTGTGTTTGTATTAATTTAAGTTACATAATTAGTAAGGGTGTACATGTAGCTGTTATACAGATTGATCTTACTCATATAGAGTTTATTATTCAGTCTCTCATTTTTTACGCATGCCTATACCAACAGCTGGCGGTCCACCTTTACGTTGTTTCTCTTATTTCCAAATTCACGGAATGAGTAACAGTTCTTGACTGTCCAAGATATTTACGAGGGCTACAGAAGTGTGTAATGTAGGCAGATTATTGATTTTAAACTTTTCACTACTTAGCTTTGTTCCTATAGATAGGTTAGGTGATATCTCACAAATCTAGTTTGGGCTAACCAACACAATCAAAAATAGAGATGATCACTAAAGTATTACTGGTCAGGCGAGTTAAACAAAGCCATTGTATCCGACTCGTCTGTCGACTCGTCTCAAAGTGTGGAAAATCATCAGTTGTAGTAAAACTCACCTTTCATGCATAATCGTCAACTTATTGTTTCACCCAAGTATTACATTTTTGAGCAAGCATGTTAGTTCTTAACCGATGGTGTTTTTGCCTATATGCAGAATAATATTCACTTGATAAAATGATGGTGTATTGTTAGGAGAGAGATATATCATGCACTACGGAAGACCAAAAATCCTCTTTTAAATACATTTCCAAACGACTTTTTTTCACAATGAAAAGACTTTTGTCTGACATATTATTCTTTTATTTTAATCAATATGCATATATATTTATTTTTACTGGATGCTGTGGCTACTGGTTAAGCTAATCCCATCTTCTATACGCTGGCATCGATCTTGTTCTTTTTTCCGAAGAAAGTTACAATTACTCAACTCAAACATTGTCAATATTTTATTTGGTTTACAAGGTATGAAATGATGTCCAAAATAAGACAGGCTTTTATTGTTTTAAATATAAATTAAGTAAGGTATTGTTGAAGTTCTTTTCAAATATTTTAAAGCATGCTTGTTGGCTTATTGATGGTTGTGGTAAATTTTGCGGTATAGAGCAAGCAAATCAAGGTCATGACTTTGAGCTTGCTGATGATTTTAAAATAAACAATTTATTTCTATTATCTGTTATCTCGGCTACAAAGTTATTGTACGTATCTTAAACAGCAACGGCACTTTTGGCCTTATGATTTTAAAATAAACAATTTATTTCTATTATCTGCTATCTCGGCTACAAAATTATTGTACTTATCTTGAACAGCAACGACACTTATGGCCTTTGGATTAAACAACCACTTTACCTATGACGGGATTCAATTCCGGATCATCTTTAATAATGTAGGATGCAAATACACAATTACGCAGAGCGGTAGCTGCAATGATTTTTGTCTGTTCATAAAATGATTTCTCTTTCTTTTACCTCATACTGCTAAATCTAATATTAACCTAAAATATACGAGCTATTAAGAGGTTGTTATTTTAGAATTTGGATATAACGGTAAAACTAATGTCTGGACTGTCGGATTAAGTTTAGTGAGCTCAAAGTGCCGTTTAAATCAATTACAATTTTGTTCTTTTGAAAAACCAAATATTGTATTGTGTATAATGTATTATTTTGCAAAGTTTGAAATCGAAACTAATACATTCCTAATTTGATCACAAACTATTAGGTTAGAGTGTTCTAGTTGAGGGGACACGACTGCGAATCTTTGGAAATACTGTAGTGTTATGTGCACCCTATCCAACAGAGAAGCACTTACGTTAAGTAAAAACTGAAATATAGACTGTTAACGCTAATAAAATTGGTTTTAATAGAAAATGCGAAATAAGTTAATGAAATTGGATAGCAATTTCCACGATTCTAAACGTTATTAAAAACAACCCGTAGGTTCGACAAAACACTAGGCCATGAGTTCTTACAAAAAGGGTTTATTGATGACAGTGATAGTGGATGCCTTGGGCTCTTTCTCATTATCATCTTGTATATTATGAAGAAGAATGTGCTTTTCAATTAAAATGAATCGTTCCATAGCTTTTATTAGGTAAAAGAACTCAGATATCCGCATGCGATTATGCTTTGAACAATCCTCAAATTCTTTATAACCTGACGGGTGGCTAACTAAATAGCATTTGAGTAGGGCATTTCCAAACCCAGGCTTTCTGTCTCAGAGCTTTAAAAAAATTTGGTTCCAATAGTTGAATCTATCTTGTGGTAAGGTGGTTAAGGTTTCGTGTTTTGGTGCTTGGGTTAAATCAAATCTCAAATGAAATCAGATTATTATATCTTTAATGAATATAAGGCGATATATATTGGATTTGTGCTATATGCATTTTAGTGTCGGTCCGTTTATCTGTCTCTACCGTTTCGCTTTTGTGAACTTCTTGGAGTCTTAGCTGATGAAGATATAAACTACGAATATATAGCTAAGCCATTTTTTAATTGTTACTGCAATATGTATTTGGGAATATATAGCTAAGGAATTTTTTAATTGTTTCTGCAATATGTATTTGGGCACTGAGCATTTTTTGGCAACCCTTAACTGCATATAAGCTACTGTATATTTATATATAAATTAGTTTGAATATGTTTAAAGTACTTTATATTTTAAGTTAAACACATTAAACAATAACAATAATTTTTGGTAATATCACATAGATCATAAAAATAATTTTTTTCAGAACAGTTGTACACCTTTTTGTGCTTTGATTCTAAAGTAGTTAGCAATGATCGCATTCGATTTAAGATGTACCCCGTTGGTCTTTTGATATCCTGTTGCTTTTATGCAATTACCCTAGTGGTGTATACTTCGATTGAAAAGCTGCGCAATCTTCCAGGAAAAATTTTAATTTGTTTAGTAAGCAGTTTACTTTTCGCGTACCTTGGAATTGCATTGGGACAACTATTGCCAACATCAAATAATGACATTTGCTTTATATCAGGTAAGAAAAAATTGATATCATGAATTTTGAACGATATTATATTTATAAGCTTGTAAAGAAGTTATAAAAAAAAGTTTGATCAGTGTCCGGTTTAAAAATAATCGATGATGACACCTTGGTCGAAGATTGAACGAAGTCTCGAATATATGGATTTCATTTTATAATCTCCTTTAAACCATATGTAATATATTAAAGCATATCCGTTCATCTTAGTTTAAAAACATATTTGAATATAAAGAAATTGATTAGGTAGATGTATGCACTATTTCCTTGGTAACACACTGATTACTATTCAGACGGTTGCATTTTAGGTGCGACAAAACAAGCGCAGCTGGAGTAACCACATATATGGCTGCGATATTTTGGAAACAATAGCCAGAAATGAACAATTGTGGAATGTAGAAAGGGCTGAAACCTCCATTTGTAAAATTCCTCCCAAGAATTAGGCCATTCGCAAAATTCGATTTGGAAAGTATAATCTTCATTCACGAACAGTTGTTGCATATCGCGGACAGAATAAAAAGATGCAGGCATTGCACCATATGTAACCGTATCCAGTTTCTAAAACCTTTCATTGTCTTTAGGCTCTATATCATTTATTAGAGTAATTCATCTGGGGTTGTAAATCGTACGCAGCGATATATTTTTTTATTAGGGCAACAGGAAATGCACAATATTGAGTAACTATATAAAATACTGACCTCTTAATGAAATGCAGAGTCATTTACATTCAAGAGATTTTGAAGTCAATATTTCTGAAAAAGAGCCTTCATATTGAGATATGGCTCATTTGGAATAGCGTTTATTTGGCCCATGAAAATATGTTGTAAGCCTGCAACTGCATAGAGATTTTTGTGTTTTACATTTCATACTAAGCGACCAGAAGTATAAGTTATGGCCAATGTTAATTAATTAGAGCTCACAAGTAAACCACGATTTTATTTCACATCTTTTGTTGGAGATACCCTGATTGTTTCCTTAAACGACTTTAAGAAATTTATTTATACAGACTTGATTGCCTTAAATCAGGGAACTCTTCAAAGCCTCAGAAGTTACGAACACGGACATCTAAAGAAATAGATTTTTGTCGCAAGCTAGCGCTCACACAAACTCACAAGTGGTGCTGAACGAGTATCCGAGAGCTTGCTATTAATGAAAGCTACAGTCTGCTCTCCCCATGTCAGCAACACGCTAATTTCTTCGCTATGTCTTCATATCCAAAAATACGACCTATCCAAGAACAGTGTTTTATATTTTGATACAAATAAATGGTTCCTAAAACACCAGATTGCGTACACATTTTTAAGTCGTCAACTCGAAACTTGCCCGATAACACAACAGACAATCTCCGACAAACTCGCAGCATTCTGTCGTGTACTTTGCTAAAGATAGTATATAATGATAATTCGAATTGTAGAGCGGATATTTTTGAGACGGAAGCATGGTGTTGAGAATTTAATATCTCGCAAAGCTCACTGTATTCGTGAATCGCCTTCCATATGAAATGTCTATAAAAACATGTTTGAAATTTACTATTATTTGCCGACGAAGCACTAGATTTTTATAAAGTGCTCAGAGAGAATTATTATCATTATAGAATAAAAGAGAATGGTCTAAAGCATTCAGAATATTCTGCTCAGATCTGTAAACCGAATTAGCCAGATTTATTTAGAAGAATCAATTTCTCTTTTAATTTGAAAATGTATGGAGATAATAACAATCATCGTTGTCGGGTTACGCAGCCACTTAATTTGGATGCTTAAGTTAACATATTCAATAGTCAATGGTGCAGCTTAAAGTAACACACTTTTATTGTATAATTTGTTTGCACTGGCCACTGTACTTATTCTAGTTGCTTTATGCTAAGGTAAAGTGGTTGTAATCATGGCCAAGCTGCCCACGGTCTCTCAACTAGTATTTCGCTCTCCCTCTCTCTTTGATGTAAGCATTGATTGATAAATTTTCGCTATCGTCAGCTGCATCGCGCATCGCTGCAACAAAACATCCCAACAAGCATCAAACTGGCAGATACAGAGTTTCATAAGCCTCAACGCGTGGACATGTTAATTGGAGCAATTCCATTTTATGAACTGCAGTGCTTTGCACAAATTAAGCTGCCGACAGGACTGCCAATAATAGAAAATACCCGCTTAGGTTGGGTTTTCTCAGAAGGATCTCTACATCCAAACGGATTGCGCTGGTACCTCAACAGATACAGTTGGCACTACTTCAACTGGAAAGCCGTATACATCGACTACAGTTATTGTCTTGATCGAAATCCCAGCCACTTCCATCTGTGAGCCTGACTCTGCTAATTCCAACTGCAAACACGGAAATGTTGCCACCGGATGTCCAATATCGCGAAATTCTTCTGGTACCGATGGAAAGAAGGACAAGTGGCGCACTAACAGTCAAGAACGAGAATCTGCCACCCTGGTTTCTAGCGAGAGTGATCGAGCTGATCCCCGGAAAGGATGGCGTCGCTCGGATAGCTGTGCTGAAGACTGCTTCAGGAGTGACCAAGCGTGTTGTAAACAAGTTGTGTTTGCTGCCCCTTAAGGATGCTGTTAAAAGACAGGCTTCCAACGAGGGGAGTATGACGGGTTACGCAGCCGCTTAATTTAGATGGTTAAGTTATCATATTCAATAGTCGGTGGTGTAACTTAAAGTAACGCACTTTTATTGTATAATTTATTTGCGCTGCCTACTGTACTTATTCTAGTTGCACTTTTGCATTGTCAATTTTTACTATCGTCTCGTCAGCTGCATCGCGCATCGCTGCGACAAAATAAATCTTAATTTCGGAATATACTTATTGTTCAGAAGTAGAGAAAATATCTGTTAATAAAATTCTAACACAGTATTGATTCAGGCAGTGAGGGATGCCAGTCATCACTTCAAAGAGCCATGAACAGAAATGAACATACGTCTGTGAATTCACACAAGGCATTTCCAGAAATACGTTGAACTTTCAATTTTTATTTCAACTTACACTTTTTGTAAAAAGCAGTGTAATAGAATATTTGCGCATTAAAATAATTTTTAAGGCCTCTTTACTAAAAGCTTGAGGTTGTTTTGGTAAATTTGTGGTTGAACGTTTTGAAAATAGATGAAAAAAATATACTTGTTTTGTTGAAATGTATGTAACAGGCATACAGAAATGGTCTCTGATCTAATTTTTCCGTACATATGTCTGCTCCTTTTCTTATTATTGATCTATCGATCTTTTCCTGGTTTTTTATATAGTTCTATGTGCAATTAAAATTAGCATACCTTTCTAAAGGGATTATCTTTGCTTCGTGGTACCAAAGATTGAGTCAGCTTGTCCGAAATGAGGGTCATTCTTTGAAGTGCGGCCACTGTCTAGTCCACTTCCTTTTACTGTTCTGGTGTTCGCATAATACCCCAAATACATACGTTTGCAACCCTCTCTTCTCCAGTATATTACGTCCCGCATACATATTGGTTCTGTAGCTGATGTTGTACAATGTAGGGACTTGTATTTTTAGCCCTGACGTTCGTGATGCTAACTACCAACACTTTACTAAATATGAGTTGTCAATTCTTTGAACGGTATTTACATACACATCACACATACTATTTTACCTCACTTTGTGCAATCAAATTTTATCACTTATTCACCATCAATAATAATTATATTAATTTTATTTAAGGTGTTGCCTATGTTATATTGGCGTAATAACAACGTTTGCTGATTCGTTTCATTGGTTATACTCTGTACGTTTTGCAGTACATCCTTATCACTTATCACTGATACTGTTATTAATTTTATTAAGCCAGCACTCAGCCATAACTGTTTGTGCTGCTCAATATTTTATAAATCTACGTAAATTTAATGTCTCTAATACTTATAGTACTAACGGTATGTATACTTTTCATTTTAGGATTCCTCGTGTATTTTTTTTTAATGGCCGCATTTTCTTGGATGAATATAACATGTTTTGACATATGGAAGACATTTGGGTAAGAGGAACTATTTATAAAGTTGTCGTATATTTGGGTACTGCTTGTGATATATGTACATATTCTACAGCAGACAACTCAGTACTTACTTGGAACTTTGATCGCAAAGTTTAATAGGATCAAGCTAAATTAATTTAAAATAAAATTAAGTGTCTTATTAGCTTTAAACTTATTGCTTAAATCTATTAAATCATAGCTACCATTTAAAAGTATCTATTTTTGCAGAAAATATTTCTAAGCTTTTGGCTGATAGCTGATTTTCGATTTTTCTGTATAGAATTCAAAACTAAGTTATAACGGTGAAAAATATCTTCAACCTTAATTTATTTTATATTCGTTATAAAGTAAAGCCGAAAGTACTGTCTTGAGATGCATAAAGGGGAAGAAATAACGTAAAAGAGAGTGAGAGAGAGGGTGATGCCTCCCAAACCTTAAGATATTTTAATTTCTTGACATTTTTGATTATCTGTGGTAATATAAGTATTATTGCTATGTCTGCCTGTGAGTCTTTTGAGCTTTTGATTATTGATTATTTAAGAATTTAAGATTGGAATAGTGCATCAGGTATACGTGGGCATTATTTGATATACATGTAAAATTTAGGGGCAGCAAAGAATGGACACGATCCTGTAATTACCATAAAGATAACCATTGCGTATCGATAAGTCGTGAGTAATCGCAAAAGTCATTACAGTCAGTCGTCGTAAGTCGTCGTCAGTGAAAAGTTAAAATATGAAAGTTTGCAAATCGGTCTAATTGAACTATGAATTAATGTTATTTACTTTGTACTATGAACCACCTTAATTAAATATACATTGCTATAGTAAATATCTTTCATACGTAGTATATTGATTAATGGGAATGGGAAAATCAAAACAAAACATAAGCAATAGAGATTTGAAAACTAAAGTCATTTGTAACAACATGATGACACTATTGCTCTACACTTTGCTAGTACCATATATTTAATTGCCTCCTTCACTTTTTCAATTTCATAAATCTTCGTACCTTGATAGCTTTGCGTTGCTCTCGAGACAAAGTTTTTTTTAAATTTGTTTCATAATTTGTTTTTAATGTTTATGTTACATAACAATTATTCAAATTATGTTACTAAATGTTAATCACATTTGCATGCACTTTTATGAAATACCAATGATGGGAAACTAAAGACAAGGGTCTTAGTAAATTTTTTCATTCATGAGCTTGCTTTTATTATTCTTGCAGATCAACCGAATCAACAAATTTGCAAAGGAGGGAACAGCGAAGCCGTTTTATAAAATACTCCCTGTATGGTTGGGGAATGCCAACAGTTTTAACAACAATAACTTCGTCGTTAAGTAAATCCGATATTTTAAAAGAAAGTATACGACCCGTATTCGGACATGGTCGATGTTGGTTCACCTGTATGTCAAATAGTTTTATTTAATAGATGTATATACAATAGTAATTGTTGTTCCTTTGCAGATGATACAATTGGGTTTGCCAGCTTAGTGTTTTTCTCGGGACCTCTTGGTATACTTTTCATAGTTAACCTTGTATTTTTCTTGCTAACTTTAAAGTACTGCAACAAAGTAAAAAGAGAAATATTCAGGATGCAGAGCTCAAATACTGAAAAACATACCTTGAGAAGTCGATTTTTTATTGATAAAACAAGATTTATTATGAACACAAAGCTTTGCTTTGTAATGGGAATTACATGGCTTTTGGAAATTGCAAGCATTTTGTTTTACGATCATAAAAAAAACTTTTTTTGGTCAATAAGCGATTCATTCAACGTCCTTCTTGGGGTTTTTGTTTTTATTATTTTTGTTTTTAAAAGACGTGTATGGAAGGAAATCATGATAAAGCTAGGTAAGTATATTCAATATTTTATTTGCTATAATATTAACCTTTTCTGACTGGTAATTAGTTAGAAAAGAATAAAATCATATTCATAATCATAACTTCTAAGCTGGGTCTTACATACCAGCGCAACCTACAAGTCAGACTTTGGGGTGACATCATTTCTTCACAGTCTTTAGAAATATTCAGTAAGCCGGAAAGTTATTGATAGTAAGACAACAAGCTTGTTTTAAACAATATCTTTTAATCTGGTTAACATTGTGTACTTCAATTTCACTTTACATTCTCAACGCTTTGAAAAAAGTTGAAGAGCACGATGATGCGTCGTATTTTGTCCTGTCGCTTAATGGGGTTTTGTGTTATTTTCAATAAGTTTAGCTACGGTTAATGTCCGAATGATCTATTGATTTGCTTGGTTAGCATAAAATACGTTGGCGAAGTTAGACGCACTTCCGTTTCTAATGTAATCAAAGAATGTTTGCTTGGGTTCCCATTGCGGCGTTTTGCATATTTGTATATACGTATATATGACAAGTGGTTCAGCTGTCAAAAGGCTTAGAAGGTAATAATTTATTGTAGGCTAGCATTCCTCATTAAATAAACACTTTCTTGGCTCAACAAAAAAACAAGTTTAGTTTAGGCTCTACATCCATTAACTTTATAGGATAGAAATCTATATGACTTAAAGTTTGTTTGCATTTTTTAATTTTTAAACCTTCTTGAAAGGATAGAAAAAAGGTAATCTCTATGATTAACCAGTATGGAAACACCAATTTTGATGGCTTTTACTGAGATAAGCTAATTCCAATTAAAAAAATTTTGTCTTACATTTCTATTCTATGCACAATCCTAGCAAAGTCTAGGTATATACAAATATACGAATGATTTCAGGTCAATAAATTTTTACATAAAGAGGTCTTTCTCCTCCACAAAAATCCTTAAAAATCCATTTAATGCGGTATGATGGTAGCTATTTGAGTTCTAATACTAATTGAGTCACAAGACCGAAAATATAGTAGATTTTATTAGATTTTATTATAATTAATAAGCACTTTCTATCAGATTATATGCATTTGCACAACAGGCTGCTTTTGTTTTGTGCAGTTCACAATTTATCTGAATACACGCTTGCTTTCTTAATTCTCCTTCTATTAAAATTTGTCTTCTGTATTAAACGCATTGCTCGCAACTAAATCTTAGCAGTTCTTTAAAGGTGGCACAAAATAGTGTCTCCTCCAAACAGTTTGAATGACAGGAAAATGTCAATTGCATATTTTATTTTGTTTAAATATATTGTTAAAAAGCCATGCTGTCAGATTTGCTGTGTATTCGATTTTTACACTCCTTTCTTTACGAAATGCTTTAAAAATACTAAATTTCAAGTGCACCCTAATCTATTTAATCATTACGAAAATCCTAACAACTTGCGCAGCGCAACATTTAAATTATATGTATTTCTCTCATTATTTCATAGTTATAATTTTATATAAAATACTTAAATTTATTTTTAGGTTTTCAGTCAAAGGTCGATTTGCGAAGAAACGGCAATGCAACGTGTTTAACACAATCCACATGTATACCTCAAAGTATTTCAATGAAAAAAATTGGAGAAGCTAACAGCGATGTTGCCCTTATTGGAAGAAACCCATAGATATATTAATATATGCACAATCTTAAAGAGTAAATACAAATTTTTATTAATGATTACTTAAATATATGTAAGGATGTTTCAAAACAATCAAATATATAAAAACATAACATATATTTTTGCGTAATTTGACAGTTTTCCCAGGATGTTATGATGGATTGCTAAGTTTGCATGCATCTGTAAGTTTTAGCATTAAGTCAGTTGCATTTAATGAGTGGCAAAGAAAATATTGTGTGTGCAGTATCCACGACCACATTGACCCCAACATTCACAATAGCTGCCGACCGTGGTCCATTTGGAACCATATGATAATTTCTTCTTCAATGTCTTCTTGTGCTTGAGCTACCGTTTATTGGCCGACTATACAAAACTACTTCCAACGTTTGGCAAAAGTTACAGGTTGAATAAGCTTCTTTTGCTTGTGTTAATCAATGATAATTATGACCAGCCTTGCAAATATATCCTCTGATTTCCGTTGTTTACCAAGCGGACATTAGGTGGACCAACTATTTTTTCGAGCTGTCTTAATCGGCAGCAGTATGTATGTCAGTAAAAATTATTGGCGTATTTATCAGCTATAAATACGTATACGATATTGCATGTCGATCCTTCAAAACCTTGCGGTACGTCGGTCCTCTACACCTTTTATATTTTTATATCACACAGACATGTGGTCTAGCATGCTTGTATACCGGGAAATGATAATCGGTACTCTATTATTAAGAGAGCATATCCTAGGCAGCTTAGTTGTGTTTAAAATTTTGTTGCATTTGTGCATCATCATCACCTATTCATTTAAGGCTTTAACTGCATCTTTAGAAGAAAATAGTTTTTTGACTACAACCAGCTTATTAGCTGGGATGTTTTACCAGTGAATATGTTGTTCGCTTATAAAATAAAATTTTTGAAACCCAGAAAAATCTCCTGGAAGATTAATCTTCATAAGAGCAAATGCGCCTAAGCGTGCTTTACGCTCAATCAAGAACAACAAGGTCAACTTAAATGGACCATCTTCTCCATGAACAACCAAGAAAAATATCTAATACATACCTCTGGAAAAATAAAACATAGTTCGCAATTCAAACACTGAAGAAATAGAATTTGGTTTTCGCTTGGCAAGTCTTTAAAGTCACAAAAATCATTCTCTTAGCTAGAGGTTATTCAAGAACAACTCGAAGTCAAGGCAGCAGTATTTTTGGCTGTTGTTGATGTTTTCATTGATATTGCTGATCGCATCCTTGAGTTAACTGATAATCCCATTCAATGTGTCAATGTCTTCACAGCGGTAACAGTAACGATACATCACCAAACATACACAATACCCACAGTTGCAATAGTCAGCGACAGTCAGTAAGGGGATGCTAACGTGCTGTATAATGTTTCCGCTCGGCATTATCAATACAAGCGAAAGTTGTTCTGCCGAAATCTCTCAGGTAGGGTTTATGTTTTAATTGACATGGCGAACAGGATTTGAAACCTCTGTCTAAGTGTCGCATTCCGTAGGAAGGTGATTTATTTATTTACTTAGGATAGAGATTGGCTTAACGAGCGTCCACTCAAAGTGTTAACAAATATAAACAGCAAAAGATTACTTGCTAAAAGCCTAAAGAAAATATAAATCTTTCTATTAACATCACCGACACGATGGGGGTTCACTTCCCCCTTGCCCCTGTTCACAGAAAGTTTTGTCAGTGATGTTAATAGAACCTATAACTAAAAAAGACAGGAGTAATATTTGTGTTTTCGGTCCGGTAATATTAGTACATATCGTTGTAATAATAACGCGGTTTTTGCACATTTCGGTGCAGAGCCATACACACACACATACAATCCGTTAGTTCGACCGCGATCGAAAAAATATACAGACATACATATATACGTACAAACATTTCGCAACTGCGTATGTAAGTTAACAAATATGACCATCATAGATTTATTAAGTCAAATTCTATGTGTCAACGTTGTGCCGCATTGTATCTTCATTTTTAGTTCAGAATAATCTTCTGTAAAGCACACTGTTTAGCTAATAAGCTTTTTAATTAGCTGTTGCATTAGGTACAAAGTATATTTTCGAATTTTATGTTTTATTTGTCGTAGCGATGCGCGATGCAGCTGACGAGACGAAAGCGAAATATAA
>SCDZ01001073.1:0-14706 GCA_004143845.1 Drosophila lacertosa | reverse complement strand
CGAGAGCAGATTGGCAAGTTTTGCTATGTCTATGTTGATGATGTAATTATTTTCTCCGAGGATGAAGAGACCCACATCAAACATGTCGACTGGGTCCTACAAAATTTGTTCGGGGAAAACATGAGGGTCTCAGTCGAGAAATCGCGTTTTTGTAAGAAAAGCGTGAACTTTCTGGGGTTTATAGTCACTAGCAATGGTGCTACGACACTGTTTGAGGTCAGGTCATTCCTGGGCCGTGCAAGCTATTACAGATGTTTCATTAGGGACTTTGCAGCAATGGCAAGATCTGTCGCCAACATCTTGAAGGGCGAAAATTGAACAGTTAGTAAATATTGGTCCAGGTTCAGTTTTCTGAAACGCAGCAGCAAGCGTTTTAAAAGTTGCGCAATATTTTGGCATCCGAAGATGTCATGCTTAGGTACCCCGATTACAAGAAGCCATTCGATCTAACGACCGACGCTTCAGCCTATGGTATAGATGCAGTGCTCTCCCAAGAAGGTCGTCCGATAACAATGATTTCAAGAACATTGAAGGACAGGGAAGTCAAATATGCTACCAATGAAAGAGAGCTATTGGCTATCATATGGGCACTTGCCAAGCTACGGCATTATTTGTATGGAGTTAAAGATATAAACATCTTTACCGACCATCAACCCTTAACCTTTGCAGTATCGGAATCCAACCCTAATGCAAAGATTAAAAGGTGGAAGGCGTGCATTGACGAATCAAATGCTCGTATCTTCTATAAACCCGGCAAAGAGAATCTCGTTGCGGACGCGCTTTCCAGACAACAGCTTAACGCTATAGAGGAACAAGATGCAGACCCTTGTGCGGCAACTATTCACAGTGAGTTATCTCTTACCCACACTTTCGAGATAAGCCATTAAATTGCTTCCAGAATCAGATAGTGCTGGAAGCGCGCTTCCCACAAAAACGCAGATTCCTGCTTTTCGGGAACAAGAGGCGTCACGCGGTAACTTTCACCTGTAAAGAATCTCTGATAGACGAACTAGAGGACATAATCACCCCCAAGGGAGTTAATGCCTTTCACTGTGATTTGCACACACTTGCAATGATACAAGACGAGGTAGTCTGAAGGTTCCCGGCCACGAAGTTTTGGCACTGAAAAAACCGTGTAGTTGACATATTTGGGGTCGGTGAAAGAAGGGAAATTCTCACCGCTGAGCACAACAGAGCTCACAGGTCAGCCCAAGAAAACTTAAAGCAGGTACTCTCCGAGTACTACTTCCCAAAAATGGCTAATCTGGCCAATGAAATTGTGCAGAACTGCAAAACATGCGCTAGGGCGAAGTACGACAGACACCCTAAGAAGCAAGGGCTTGGCGAGACCCCAATCCCCTCGCACGTAGGGGAGATGCAACACATAAACATCTTCTCTACTGGCAAGGAGTTTTTTCTAACTTGTATCGACAAGTTCTCGAAATTCGCTGTGGTTCAGCCCATTCCTTCTAGAACCATTGAGGATCTGAAGCTTCAGCTCATGAATTTTTTCCCTAAGGCTAAAATGATATATTGTGGCAATGAAACATCATTAAACTCACAAACAATATCAGCAATGCTTACCAACAACTTTGGCTTCAGTATTTCAAATGCGCCACCCCTACATAGCATCTCAAATGGACAGGTAGAGCGATTCCACAGCACGTTGCTGGTGCTTGCCAGGTGCTTGAAGATTGACAAAAACAGAGACGACACTGTAGAAATCATTTTGTTGGCAGCAACTGAATACAACAAGTCAATCTCTGTTATCAACAAGAGACCTGTTAACGTTGTTCAGGCGAACCCAGACGAACTACAGAACGAAATAGAATACAGAATCAGAGGTGCTCAGATTGCACTCAGAGCTAGAGAAAATACCTCGCGGCAAAATAGAATCTTCGAAGTTGGCGAAAAAGTCTTGGTTAAATCCAATCGGAGGCGTGGAGGCGGACCTGGGGACAGCGGTCCTCATTAGGGGAAGGGTGCTACATAAAGACAACATCAAGTGACCCTGTTTAAATGCTCCCAATGTTTTTTTCATATACCCTTTTTTTAGCCACTAGGCACATTATATTAAGTTGGTAGTAATAATTTTTATTCATTTTTAGCCACTAGGCATAGTTTTTTACATTTTCTTGGTGGTGGGTTTCCTCTTCGCTTATTGAAATTTTGATAAAAAGAAACAAGAAACTTTAATTCACAGGTTCGGATTTATGATTCTCTTCGAGTTGACCTTGGCCGCGGCTCATATCACTGACTATTCGCATGCCAGGTACATTCCCATTGTGGATGGTCGAGTCTTAGTGTGGGAGGAATTTGCCTACGTTAGGCACTCGGCTAAACTTACGGATTACTGGCGAGTAGTAGAGGAAACAGCCAATCTCGATAACCTCCCGTTTCAGCAACCACACATGAACAACTTTTAAACGTAGACATCGCACATCTCCGAGACTTATTAGAAGCGCTAGGCGCGCACCATAGGGTCGCTAGGAGTTTGGATTTTCTGGGGTCCATGTTAAAGGTTGTGGCGGATACCCTTGATGCCAGTGACTTAGAGAAAACTAAGTTTACAGAATGGCAGCCAATAAATTCAAATAACAAGCAAATCAAAATTAATACCAGAGTTCAGGACCAAATAAACCAACTAACCTCCACCGTCAATTAAATTCTTAAAGTAACCAACAATGCACCATTTGACTCCGGCCATTTATATGAAACGATATTGGCCAGGAATAGAATGTTGATGATGGAGTTGCAAAATTTAATGCTTGCCATAACACTTGCAAAGGCTAACATTGTTAGCCCAAATATTTAAGACCATACAGATTTGAAAACGGTTTGGCTAGAAGAACCCACCAACACCCCCATAGGGGATCTTATGTCCTTTACGTCCGTAAAGCTGCTCCAATCCGCCAATGCTTTACATTTTATTATTAAATTCCCTAAAGTTAAGTTTGCTTGCAAGAAGATTACAATTTTTCCTGTCATCCTTTAAGACCACGTACTACGAGTGATGGATAACGTCATAGCCGATTACAGTGGAGAAACTCACGCGCTTGAGGGTTGCACCGTTACACCTGGAGTCACATTTTGCCGCCTGGCTTCTGAAACTTCATGCGCCAGAGAACTTCATACAGGAGGTACTGCCCACTGTGAGATTCAGCCAAGCAACCTGAATGTAATCACCCAGGTGGACGACGGGATCAACATAATCAACGACAGACCGGCTAGGGTTCGAGTGGACAACGGCGCTGAAGTCCGGTTGCATGGCACCCAGAAACACCTTCACCTTCAGAGACAGAGCAATGGTCAACAAGTTCCTGTTCTTGAACCACAACAACAAACAGAACAGAGTCCCGGGAATCGCCAACTCTCCCCTATTGAACATCACTGCCACCCAAGGTGTTCTCAGCCTCCCTTACCTTCAACGTCTAAATGAACGTAACTTGGAGGAGATCCAAAGGTTTAAGGAAGAAGCCAGAGCCGACTACGCGTATTGTATTGCGTTAATCATGGCACTTATTAGTGTTGGCCTTGCATGCAGGCACGAGAGAGGTGGTCGCCGAAATAGGATCGGCCGAGGGCGGCCTTAGACTTGAAGGGGGAGCAGTTAACTAAAGTCAACGGTCTTCAAGTTGTTGACCGGAATACGACACCAGCCAAAACTGCTGACTGAGCATTTGACCGGATCCGTTGCATAGCCGGCATACACAGCATATTTGCGTGGCCGCTATGAGACGAATTCGTTACCATAAGTTCGATTCCGTTTTGTCTTATAAAAATTGTATTCTTCAGTTCGTTTTGATTGCCGTGACTGACAGCATCGCTGCAGTACGTGAATAAAACAATATTCATCAGAATCGAATCTCGTTTTAATTCGCAGCTCCGCCGTGTATTGCAAATTTCGGTACTTTGTATATTTTTGCATAATTGCCTACCCTAATTTGTGAAGCATTTATATTAAAGCAATATAAAGTTATCAGCTTATCAGCAGTGCAAATTGTTCTTCCGCTGTTACCGTAAGTCAATTATATATTTATTTTAATTTTAACTAACGCGACGTCAGCGCTGTGTTTTTGTTAGTGTCTGCTTTTGAATCGTGATTTCGTTTTGCCTAACATTCGGTTCGTGGGAGTGCCTGATTGTGCATTTTTTACATTTGCACCGCGCTAGTTACAGTCCTGTGACCGAGGCAGTAGAGGAGGTCTCCTATGCGAGTATGATATTAGGAAATGCTGTAAGGAAAGCTTGCAAACAAAACGACTGTGTTGCTTGGAGTAGAAAATAAGAATCAATATTTATTAAAAAGAAGTATATACGAGTTTATGTATGAGTGTACGAGAATGTGTGTGTTTGTCCGAGATCTTGCATGTTGGCGATTTTTGTTGTTGTCAATCGGCGCTGAGCTTGTAGTTGCCGGGTCTTTGTTGTTTCCCTGTGGCCGGGGAGAGGGACATGTTAACTCGCTCTCGAAAAGTTTTTATTGTTGATTTGATCGACAGCATTGTTTGTGTAAAAATCCGTCTTCTTGAGCGTTTTGCTTGTGTGCTTCTGTTTCTTTTTCTCGTGCGCCGTTATTTTTGTTTGTCTGCTTTGCGTTTTGCACCGAAACAAGTTTAACCCAATAAACCTTATGTAATGTCGTGCTGCAAAAAATCTTGCAACTTTAAGCAAGCAGAAGATTCTGCAACACAGCAATTTGTTAATTGCTGGTTGTGTGAGAACATTATGTGCCCTTAAAAAATACCGTCCCAATTTTAGATACGCCTCAACTTGTTGACACATCTCCAATGTTGTCACTGTCCCCTTCCCCCTTATTTACCCCCTTAGCGGCTCCGCAAGAGCTGCCAACCTTGCCTGTTGTTGTATCCGTACCGGTCAACAATGATAATTTCCGTGTTGTTAGTAGTCGCAAAGGTTAATCCTCCCGAACTCAAGTTCAAACTACTAGCAGCACTTCGACCTCGCAAGCAAGTGTTTGTATCAAGACTTTCCTCTGACACTACAAGTGAAGTCGTGGCCGCATTTATTGCCAAAAAAACTTCCGCTAGAGTCATAGTGGCATAGTTTAATAATAATAGTATTTTTAAAATAAATGTTCCTCGTGACTCGTTCTCATTTATTTGGGATCCTAAATTATGGCCAGATCACATGATTGTGCATCAGCTTAAGTCTACAAGCCGAAATCAGAAATCGAAATCAATTCGATACATCCATACACGCTTCGAACAGTGCATCAAAAAAATGTTAGCGTCCGATAATTTCCTAACATATCAGAATGTTAGAGGGCTTCTGTCCAAATTGAAAAAACACTATTTGAATAACATTTCTTTTCAATCAGATATTGTCGCATTCTCCGAATCTTGGTTAAATTCAACAATATGTGATCGCGAAGTGCTGTGAAATTCCTATTCTATATATAGACCAGATCGACCGACTCGTAGAGGTGGTGGGGTTTTAATTGCTGTTAAAACTTCGCTTGAGTCCTAAATTGTTCAACTTACAACGACCACAAATGCTGAGTTTATTTCTGTAAAAGTCACTCTCGCATTTTGCTCGTTGTATATAACTTGTTCACATATTCCTCAATCTTCCAACATTGAAACTGATATGCAGCACCTATTCTGCATAAGTAAAATTTCCACCCATGTCCGTGACACTGCCCCATTCGATGTATTGGGAGATTTTAACATCCCAAACATTTCGTGGTCATCTTTTACCTCCTCAAATTACCTTATTCCTTCAGCCCAGCATGACTTTCTAGATGGCATGCTTGACCTTTCGTTGTTTCAGACCAATTCGATTTCTAATCTGTCTAATAGCAATCTTGATCTTTATCAACGATCACCTTAATGTAAATGTCTCTAGGACCTCCCCTCTGTCTGTCCCCGAAGATATATATCACCCTACATTAGAAGTTACTTTATGTGATTGCAAATCTTCAATTTGCATTCACAGCCCCCTTATAATCCCCGCCGTTGTTTTCGTAGAGGAAACTTCGCTTTATTAACTGATCTTATTTATACAACAGATTAGTCAATACTGTATGATGCACTTGACATAATTATTGCTGTTAACCCTTTTTATTAAAAAAGTACGCTTTATTAACTTTGAATTCACTCTTGTATGTGTGTATTCCAAATAGTATCCCCTTGACCAATTTTTCGAAACCACCATGGTTCACTAGAAGACTGCTAAACGTAAAAAATATTAAATCAAAATGTTTTAAAAAGTTTTAAAAGTCTGGATACACTTTTGACCTCTAAGCCAAGTGAAACTTCTATTTTCTTAATTCTCAGTGTTATGAGAATTATCTTGAACGTTACAAAAGGTAATTTTTTCAAGACCCTAAGCAAAAAAGAAAAAGTCTTCTGGTCTTCCTTCCTCCTTCTTTCTTGGGACTGAAAAAGAAAGCAATAATTCCGTCATCGGACCTCTTTGCAAACTTTTTTCAATCAACTTATTCCTCTGTCTCCTCAAATAAGTTTTCTTGCCCCTATAACATTGTTTCTTCCAACTCCATCATTGTTCCCAGTATATCACACTTTTCTCTTCTTTCCTCTATAAATTTCTTAAAAACCTCCTACTCTGCTGGGCCAGACAATATTCCAAGTTGTGTTCTCAACGAGTGTAGTGGTTCCCTTCTTTATCCATGGCTAAAGCTTTTTAATCTTTCCCTTGAATAGGCTGTCTTTCCAACTCTTTGGAAAGAATCGTATATCATTCCTCTCCACAAAAAAGGTGGTAAGTCTGATATTCCGAACTATATTGGCATAGCTAATTTGTCCGCAATCCCTAAACAATGTGAAAAAATAATTACTTCTGCCTTACAGCATCTCTGCAAGTCTCTTATCTCCCCTGCAGATAGTTTCTTAACAAATAACCAAACTGATGTCATTTATACTGACTTTAATAAGGCTTTTGACTCTGTCAACCATAATATTTTAATTTCAAAACTCGACTGTATTGGTTTTCCTGCCTAACTGCTCACCTGGATTTCTTCCTAGTTAAAGGGTAGAAACCAAAGAGTCTTATTAAGATCCCATACCTCAAACTCGGCTCAAGTTTCTTCTGGAGTACCTCACGGTAGCCATCTTGGACCATTCCTCTTCACAATATAAATTAATGACCTTCCCTCAGTAATAACTCATTCTAGTATACTTATGCATGCTGATGACGTGAAACTCATATTATCATGATTTTCTACATCATTCTTGCCCACATTATGATTTAAATTCTATGTAACTATGGTGTTCAGCCAATCAGTTGTTTTTAAATTGTTCTAAGTGTATGTTTATGACGTTTAGCCGCACTATGCCCCATGTAGTTAGCTATACCATAGACAATTTCCCTTTACAGCGCATCAAGGCTGTTAAAGACCTTGGTGTTCTTATGGATTCTAAGCTAATTTTCCATAGTCGCATATCCACTATTGTAAACGAAGCTAAGGGACTTCTAGGTTTTATTAAACGCTGGTCAAACGAGTTTAATGACCCTTTTACAACTAAACTTCTATTGGTACGTGCAATCTTCAAATACTGTTCATGCATTTGGAGTCCGCAGTAGCAAATTCATGAGGATCGGATATCCATTCAAAAGCACACATGGTTTTTACTGGTATACTTATGTTAATATACCGTTCTACTCTAAAAGGCTTTTACTTCTGAATCAATCACCTGTCGCTAACAAACCGTAGAACAATACTTGGTGTTGTTTTTCTACATAAGTTAATTGAGTTCATTGTTGGCGACATAGATTCACCTTTTCTTCTAGTTCGTCTAAAGTTCTCCGTCCCCTTTCGACCTAGTAGAAATTACTGTCCTCTCCTTTTGTCTACGTGCACAACGGATTTTGCCTTGCACAATTCATTTCTGGTACTATGCACTTTGAATAATATCCTATATCACGTATTCTCCTCTGAAATCTCTCTTCCCCTAATCAAATCTTTGCTTTCAGCATATCTTCGGCAAATCACTGATCACTCTCAGCTATAAGAAAAGTCATAGCTTGCCGGGCTGGCTAAATATTCACCCCACCACATCAGTGGTTTGCCATCTATTTCTATATCTTTCTCTTTATGTTTAACCTATATCATAATTTTGACTTTCATATCTTAATTTTGTTATTATAAGATTTAGCTTAAGACTTATATTAACATGGATATTATTTTGTAACTGCTCCTATTCATTTTGGCTGTAGATTCCATTATATCACTGACAAAACTTGCTGTGACCAGGGGCATAGCAGGCCCGACTGGCAAATAAAATACCCCCATCGTGTCGGTGCTGCTATTAGAATTATTTATATTTTCTTTAGTAATATTTTGTAATTTATAGTCTTTTAATTACTTGAGTTGACACTCGTAAAGTTAACCGTTTCAAATAAATAGAGAAAAAAAAAATAAAAAACAAAACAAGCATTGCAATAGCTTTATCAAGGGGCAAAGGCTGGAATATTTGAAATGATATTTGCGAATTTAAAATTTGATGAAAAACAACAATGATATAAGTATAGGAAATATTGTTAGACAAATTAATTTTAAATTTCAGATTTCCATACACTTTTAAATGTGAAAGAAAGTAGTATTTAATGTAATGCCTGCACTCTTATATACATACATATATATATTTATATATTTAAGTCACTAAAATTTTTAAGTTACTTAAGCCATTAACATGTTGTCGCTCCACTGTGTAACTGCATTCGGCACCGGACTCGTGTGCTTTATATTTTTCGGCTACGCAGCTGCATGCACTTAACAGCAAGTACATGCAAGTGGGTCATCTCAGCTCTGGCGGGGTCGAGCTTCTTACTTTCGTACTTAAACTGAGAGCGAAAAAAACCGGACATGTTCTCTAATCCTTGGAGTTTTATTTAAAATCGTCATTTAAGTTTTTCAGGGTTGATCGAAGACCTCATAGCCCGGTCATTCAATCGTCTCAAGTGGTAATAACTACGTCAGTGGCGCAGCCGGTAGAATAGCAAAACGTGTGATAAACTTGATGCGATAACTAGATTATTCAATTGTTGTAATCACTTTGCTATCCGCTGAAGTACCATGCTAAGGTAACACATGGCGACCGTAACGCAACACCGAGAAACACACGTGCCCAAACCAAGAACTTAGACGCTCAAGAATTCGTTAGAAAAGTAAATCCACAAAAAAACGAAACAGGTAGAGTGGGTAAACCAAACCTACAACATAAGTGATCTAACTTAAGTGAAGTATCATAAGTGAAAAACCTATAAACTATAAACGAAAACATACAAATCAAACGAACCAGACTTACAAAATAAGTTAAAACCGACAAGAATAGTGAAAATACACAAACTAAGTTAACAAAAAATTACAAATTAAGCGAACCAAAACATATAAATAAGTGAACCAAACTTACAAAGTCAGTGAACAAAATACACAAACCATTTGATAAACCAGAGTGTATTGGTTTAAATTAAGTGAATATATGAACCAGAACCAAGTGAATACGCAAACCACAACGATCCAAGACACGCACCGAAAAGACATACTTGAACCAGCTATAAAACGAATATACAATGGCAGTAGCAATACCAAGACCAATACAACTCTCCGAATCAAGCTTGCTTTAGGTTGAACGGCAAATACAGGCCGTAGAGAGGTTCCAGGCTGACCCAAGCTCACTCTACACATTCATAAGCCGCATCGATTTCATCCTGGCACTTAACCATATAAACCGACGAAAGACAAAAACCCACAATCTTTGACCATATAGAACGGAGCATCAGTGGCGATGTCATCCGCGCCCTTGGAGTGATTAACCTCTCCAGCTCGACAGAACTCAGGACTCATCTCATCTTGAACTGCAAACCATATGTACCGAACCACCGACTATTGAAAGAATTCCGTATTACACATTATCGATGTAATATACGCCAATTTTTAGAAGAAGCCGAAAGAAAAGGGCAGTTACTTACCACTAAGTTAGAACTAGAAAATGATATTTCCCAAACCACTTTTTACTCTGGACTAATCCAAACAACCATCGAAACTTTAACCCAAAAACTACCTACTCATGTCTACCTTAGAATAGTTAACTGTAATACTCCGAGCTTAAGATCACTAATAAACATACTACAAGAAAAAGGCTTTTATGAGGCATCAACCTCGAATAAAGACAATACAAAACTAATCCAATATCCAAATAAGTCATCAAATAACTCACAAAATAATCAATATATAATCCAGGCAGGCCAACTACACCCTTACAACCGTTTTATAACCCAATTAACCAATCCTATTACCAACGACCTACTCACGTACCACCTCAAATACCCAAAAATATAACCGCTCCTTTTCAGCAACATCGGCCTGATTACGTTCATCTACAACCTAAAGCATATATGATGCTACCACTCAGAGCAAACCCACAGTTCAATAGACAGAATGCATTCGACCAGAACCATTTTGGACCCAATTATGCAGGTTTACAGACGAATTTCCCGCCAAGAGGAAACATAATAACTAACAATCACGTCAAAAAACAGAGACTATCGAACAGCGGACAGTCATAAATGAGCATAAACGAGATGAGGTATCAAGAAGAAATACCAGCTCAGGTTGAATGCCCATACAACCCAGCAACCCTTATTATCGGGACTATTTCCATGCCAACCCCCAGTTTTACCAATGGTACGTTATTCCTAATCCACAAACGATCAATTCGACACAGAGCAAGCAGAAAATTTTCAGTTAGTGGCCTCGGATCAAGTCAGAACATAATAATCAAACATAACGACAGCAATTTCAGGAGCCTCATCGATACTGGTTCCATCATAAATATGCTGACCCGTAAGATCTTCAAACCAACCATTCAAGCAACCAGCCATTACATCCATACCAGTAACCAAGTTACTGGATTAGAGTTTCTAATCCACCATTTCTCCGACCAATATGATATGCTGATTGGTCGCAATCTATTATCCAATGCTAATGCAGTAATGGACTACCAAAAAGGAACAGTTGAACTATTCAATAAAAAATACAAACTAATCAACACAAATAACGTCACAGAACAGAACCATATTCAAAAGTATCCGCTATTTCACGAAGACCCCATATACCTAGAAAACTCCACGCTTCAGGAGAAGTTATTCCGACTAGATCACCTAAACACCGAAGAAATGCACAAGCTAACGGAATTGGTAAGAACCTTCCAAAATATCCAATGCCACGAAGGCGATAAAATCACTTTTACCAACCAAAAAAGCATTAACACCACCCACAACGCCCCCATCTATTCAAAATTGTATAGCTATCCACAGACTTAAGCAAGTTTAGAATATATTAGAGCACAGAATCATACGGGAAAGTAATTCGCCATATTGTAGCCCCATTTGGGTCCTACCAAAGAAATCAGACGCCTCTGGACAGAGAAAGTTCCGCATCGTAATCGACTATTGAAAACTTAAGGAAATAACCGTAACAGATACCCATACCGAATATAGACGAAATATTAAGTAAACTAGGTCAATGTAACAACTTTACAATATTAGATCTATCAAAACGCTTCCACCAAATAGAATTGGATATAGACTCGATACCCAAATCCGCGTTTTTAACCAAACAAGGTCACTATAAATACACACGAATGCCATTGGGCTTAAAAATACCCCCGCCATTTCAACATTGCTTGAACCATCTAATTCGTATGCTTCTGAATAAAAATTATTTGGTGTACTTAGACGATATCATAGTCTCTCTACCTCGCTAGAAGAACACTTACAATCCTTACAAGCAGTCTTTGAAAATCTAGCACAGGCAAATCTAAAGCTGCAATTAGATAAGTGTGATCTCTTAAAACAGGAGCCTACCTTCTTAGGATATGTTTTTATCAATAATAGAATCAAACCAAACCCAGAAAAATAAAGGTCATAATAAAATACGCGTAACCAAGCAAACCTAAAGGAATCTAAGCTATCCTAGGACTTATAGGCTACTATAGAAAATTCATACCTTTATTTGCCGACATCGGCAAACCATTGACCAAGTGGTTGAAGAACGGAGCCAAAATAAAAATCAAACAAAAAGTTTACATAGAAGCATTCAAAAAGTTGAAATTATAAGTTTTCGAAGAGCCAATCTTAAAAATACCAAACTTTGAAAGAATATTCATACTGACTACAGACGCAAGCAACACAGCCTTGGGGGCAGTTCACTCACAAGATGGACCCTCAGCTAGCTATATCAGCAGAACCCTAAACGAATAATAGTTAAACTACAGTGACATGGAAAAATAACTGTTAGCTATAGTTAGGGCAACGAAAGCCTTCCGACACTACTTATTAGGGCGGCATTTCGAAGTCGGATCCGACCACCAACAATTGTGTTGGTTACAATAACTAAAAGAACCCAACGTGGAAATTTAAACTGTCAGAGTACGATTTCGACATAAAATACATCAAAGGAGAGGAGAACTATTTCGCCAACGCCCTGTTAAGAATATCAATAGGACAAGCATAGCGAAGATGAAGACAGTTCTAATTTGATAAAGTTATAGGGGAAACCCGTTAATTGCTATAAACAGGAGGTTCTATTATCAAAAGGCGCCTTAAATATACAATGCGAGACTTATTTCAGCAGATCACCCACATTTCTTATAAAAACATGACTACAGAAACAGCCAGGCAATATCTACTTGACTTTTGTTTAAAAGCCAGCGCACTATACATAGACAGACACGCAAACTTTGAAATGATCAAAAGCGCATATAGAGAAACCATGAATAAAAAATAAACCAACATTATCCGAAGTCTTATTTTACTACAAGACGTACCCACTTACGCAAATTCAAAGAATTAGTCCTTACCACGCATGAAAACCTCGTCCATCCAGGAATTTAAAAAACCACAAAACTTTTCGGTGAAACATATTATTTCCCCAAACGCCAACCCCTCATTCAAAATATCATTAACGAATGTCAAGTATGTAACTTGGTAATAACAGAACATCATAATACAAACATGGCAATGAAAATCACGCCTAAGCCGGAGCATCGCCGCGACAAGTTTTTAATAGATATCTATTCTTCTGAAGGCAATCTCAATTTAAATTCCATACACATTTACTCCAAGTTGTACAAGTACACTTGAACACATAAAAACAAAGATTGGTTAGAATGCAAGAATGCTCCCATGCGCATATTTAATCAGCTGGGAAAACCCAGACTCTTAATGGCAGATGGTGCATTTGCTAATTTATCCCTTAAAAGATGGCTCGAGAGTGAGGATATAGAGTTACAACTTAATACTACAAAAGCAGGTGTTTCATACATTGAAAGACTTCACAAAACCATAAATGAAAAAATTCGCATTATAAAAAATTCAGACGATAGTGAGGCCATGTTAAGTAAAATGGAGACAATACTTTACATTTATAACCACAAAACCAAACATGACACCACTGGACAAACTCCTGCCCACATATTTCTATATACTGGTCAACCTACCCTAAACACACAAGAAAATAAATAAATTAAAATCAACGAAATAAATAAAAATAGAACAGCGAACGAAATTGACACTAGGTACAGCAAAGAACCATTACAAAAGGGTTAATTCGAAAACCCTTTCAAATTGACAAAAAAATTTAAACCAAATTGACAACGACCACTACAAAATTCCTAATAGAAATAGAGAAACATATTACTTCAAGACACAATTCAAAAATCGAAAAAAAACGAATCGACTTCCCATTCTACAGGTCCCTGTCTCATCCTAATTTTCCCGTTTCGCTGGTGTAAAACTTTGCCAACCTCAATAGAAGCCCAAGCTTTCTTTTAAGGGGTGGGAATTAGCATATTATGCTACAATATTCATATATAGTATATAAACAATCATGCAAGCATACATAAATATGTAACATGCACATATTTGCTGACCAAATAATTTAAGCTATTAACATGTTGTGCACCACTGTGTAAATGCATTCGGCACCGGACTCGTGTTTGTTAAATTTTTTGGCTACGCAGCTTCATGGACTTAAAAGCAAGTACATGTAGGTGGCTCATCTCAGCTCTGGCGTGGTCGAGCTTCTTACTTTAGTATTTTAGAATTAATGAGTTAGTCTTAAGCTGAGAACCAAATAAACCGGTCTATTCTTTAATTCCTGCCTCATAGCCCGGTAATTCATTCGACTCAAGTGGTAAGAACTACTTAAGTATACAAATATATATGTCGATTGGTTAAGTGATACAAAAGGAAAAACCTTTTGGATTGTACAGCACTAAAAGAGTGGGACGACTGTATATGCACTCGTCAGTGTGGCTCAGTTGTGGCGTTGAGAAAAAGAGATGATCAAGAGTAGTTGGAACCCGCGTGAAGTTGGTTTTGAAAAATTGAAAGAGAAGCATGACTGAACAAAATTTAAATAATCAAGGCAAGGAGAGCCTTTCGTCATATACATATATGCGGGACTGAATATGTCCCGTTTATTAATAATGGATCGTTTTATAAAGTTTTCGACTGATGGATCCAACGAATTTACAGCTTGGCAATTTGACTGCTTTACAACTTCCGACCTTCTTGTTGAAGTGTCCCGACTCGACAACCGCTCTTCTCTTGCTCTTCTCTACAGCCGTAAACCGGCATTGCCACCCGAGAATTGTACTACTTCTGCTGTATATATATATATATATATATATATATATATATATATATATATATATATAT
>SCDZ01001072.1:0-14710 GCA_004143845.1 Drosophila lacertosa | reverse complement strand
GTTGGTACGTGTAGAAGTTCTTTTTGGTGTCGCTTAAATGCTTCGATAGAACTCTAAAATTATTTTCAGAGTTCGTTTGAATTTTGGTTTCATGTATGCCTTTGACGGGGGGAATTATGTGGAAATTGTCCGTGCCAATAAGCTCTATTATTTTGTTAACAAGAGCACTGGAGCTTTTCTCTCTGATATAAATGGGGGGTGGCTTTGGCTTCTTTTCGTCAGCTACAGAAGGCAGACCGTCAAAGTTGTCTGCCAGAATTCTAAATCTATTATTAGGGCTTTTTGCTCGTAACTAGGCTGGAATTACCGCGGGTGATTTTTGGCTTTGAGCTTAGGGGGCTCGACTTTATTTTAATTTGAATATAGCGATTTATTTCAATCTACACGGTTGGACTAGTTTTTAATTGTTTATATTTTGTTCAACTGATGACTCAAAGATGGCGTACTTTGCCGTCGAAGAAATTGAGCTGGCAGTCGATACTGTTGCAGTTGTTGTTATAGTTACTGTTGCGGTAGTCAAAAAGATTGCTGTGCTACTGACCGTAGCTAAGTGCAGATTTCTTTGGCCTGTGCATACCTGCAGAGTAGCGCTCTCTGCGCTTTGAACCTTTCGAGATGTGGACGGTATCGACGGAGAGCAAGAACATGCTCTCTCGCTCTCTATGTGCAAGAGTTCGTTCGTCGGGTTGGGGGTGATTGACCGCGGCCGATCTGAATTTGCATTATAGTTTTTTTCGGTTGTCGCGGCGACAAAAGAGAAGTTCGCGTTATTTCGTTGCAAAGAAAGCCGACGCTCGTCTTGCTCACGTTTCTGCTGGCTAAGCATGTCTTTTTGACTCATAGTCGTAGGCGTGGTTTAGTTTATTCATTTAGTTATGAGTTTATTGGAATTTATTATTCAATTATTTAATTATATTCTGTGATTTCATCAAACTAAGCGTCTTTTCGCGATATATAATATTTGTTGAAAGAAATTTTCCCGGAGCACAAAAAAAAATCAAGTCTGCTTGCCACGAAGACTCATAACACATTTTTTTTTAAAGACAAACTTGCAGAACATGTTTGTTCGCATAGTTTCTCTGACAAGTGTATATACTTTTCCGTACCACGGAAAATATTTCGACCAATTTTAAAACAGATTTGTCGAATTGGTGAGATGGTAGAAAATCAATTGGACTATCACAAGGTCAATCTTTTACCAAGCAGTGCAAATATTCATTTTAATAGCTGTTTTGATGCGTACTTAGATGAATATCACAACGAAATTAAAAGGAATTCAAAAATGCAGCTGCGTACATGAGCACAGTTTACTGTAAAGTACTGTTTTCCGTTATTCTAGGACAAACCCGCATCGAAAACTTTCTTTGCAATGCAAAAACAAATACAGACTGTGTTGAGTTGCGATTTTGTGAGATTACACTAGGCAGAAACTGTTTCTTTAATGGTTAACTGCCACGTTCGAGAGAACACAGAAGGCAAAAAGGAACATACAAAACGTACAAGCTCAAATGTCCATTACGATTTGAATTCCTAAAATAATCTGCGGCACGGCCTTCCTGAGCTACCAAATGAGACAGTATGCTAAGTCATTCTACAGTCTACAATTTGATATTACAAGAATTAAATAATTTTACAAAATAAAATTTGTCTTTTAATAAAAAGAACGTTTCGTTCATTCCACTATTACGGATTCTTTTGTATGTTAAAGTGCAATTTGTTTTTGGAGTTGTTTTTCGTTTTCTACATTAATGGTTTTCTGCCATGGGTTTGAATAATATTGTCTATTGGGGAATACGTTAAAATAATTTGCGTCTTATGTTTATTCATGTATTATTCCTTTATTAAAAAATCGATTGGTTAATTTTTTCTGCTGAATGACTTTTCGTTTTCTGTCCTTTCGATATTTGATTCGCCCTCATTATTATTGTTTATCAACGCTGCTGTTTTCTGTCTACTTCAGTAAACTGCTACTTTATTGTCTAATTCTTTTAAAGTTAAATTTTTGGGCAATATTAAAATTCGCTTGTTGCTTTGGTCGAAACAAAAAATAATAAGTTTCAAATTTTGTATTGTTAAATAGTGCCCTTCACAGTCAACGCTCGCATGTTAATAGTCATAAATATATATGTATCCCTACCTCAGTAATTGAATACTGTTAGCTACAGTATCGAGTAAATCTTTAATACAGATCGACTTCGCGTCTTTCTATATTGGCATCGGTAAACCCAGGCTCTCCCGGACAAGGAAACGTTTCTCCAACACGATATGGGCTCACGACGACCTTGGTAGGATTTTTAAGTTTATTTACTCAGTTTCCAGAGTTACGAACTCGGAAGTAGAGTTACCGGTATTTGCGAGTAGACATATGTAAATAGCGTCGCAATAAAAAGAAAAATGAGTACGAAGTGTGTTGGTGCATGCGGATCAATGGGAAGATGCGTAATGGAATTTACTGGAGTCAGATGTCGACGAGGATATTAACTGGAGTTCGTTGGATTGTAAGGTGTTGGCAAAGATCCCGCTTAGTATACTGACATCGGAGTTGACATCGAAGAAGGCGACAGAAAAGAAAATGCCGAAGAAAGAGGTTACATAGCAACGGCATACAGTTAGTCAACGAAAAAATACCAATGCAAGAATCACCGCCAAAAATAAACTGACAAAAGTTGTCTGTTATTAGTGTCGTGAAGAAATGCACATTAAAGCAAATTGTCGCAAAGAATTTGCAAAATGTGACGAAATTAAGAAAGGCACAGTGAAGTGCGGGCAACGGAGTTGCAGCTTGGCGAATGCGTTAGATGCGAGCAGTTTTAAGCGTTCAAGCTGGTGCTTGGATAGTGGAGCAACAAGTCATATGTGTTGCAATAGAGAAATGTTCTCAAAGTTTTTACCTCATAAGTTGAGTTGATTGGCCTTGCGGATGCCTGCTCCTTGAAAGCAGAAGGTAGAGGTGAAGTCAAGCTGAATACGAGATTGTGTACGCTGTTTTTTTTTGCGCTGTATGTGCCAAAATTGACAGCTAATTTTATGCCTGTGGGTCAAGCGGTAGCAAACTACTATGTTGTATATTTCGGCCCGAAGAGTGCAAAAGTTGTTCAGTTGTATGCGAATGTATTTTCGAAGCCAAGCGTGTGAACAGTTTGTATACGTTTAAAGAACGTAATAACAGATGTTATGCAGCGGTCAAAGCGGCTGGTGCATTTTGGCATAATAGATATGAGCACCTAAACTACGCAAGCTTACAAGAAATTTCAAAGACGGGCTTGATGCGTGGAATGCAAAACATTGATATATTGCAAAAGACATCATGCAAGGCATGCATGGTAAGCAAGGTCCATATGCAGTCATTACCAAGAGCAGTAGAACTACTTGAGCTAGTTCATACTGATGTTTGCGCCCCTTTCGAAAGAAATTCGCTTGGTGGCTCCAGATATTTCCTTACACTATTGATGACAAAACATGGCGAATTTTTGTGTATTTCCTAAAAGGAAAAGACAAGGTCTTTGGGAAGTTCGTAGAATTAAAAAATCTGGTAGATCGCCAAATAGAAAACAACAATACCTTTTCGCAGTGACAACGGGACGTATATATACGTCGGAGCATGGTTAATTATTTGAATTGCGCGCTCAACTATTGAAGCGAATGGTTAAGTGTTACAAAAGGTGAATTCTTTTGCAATTGTACTGCATTAAAAGAGTGGGACGACTGTATATGCAGTCGTCAGTGTGGCTCAGTGTTGCTTTGAGAGAAAAAGATAACGAAATGATCAAGAGTAGTTGAGAACCGACGTGGAGTTGGATTGTGATATTGGACGAGAACGCACATACTGAGACTCTCTCCGCTCGTAGCATGTCCGAAAACAATTTAAATCATCAAGGCAAGGAGAGCCTTCCGTCATCAGAAGTGGGATACAACCCCTGATCTACAACTTTCGAGGACCAGATTCGAGTTCTGCTAGAGCAACAGAACCAAAACTTTTACAAGTGGCGGGAGCGCTGTGGGCGTCGTCTGGCGAGCCCCTATAAAATGACGGCATTGTGTTGCCAAAATTTAATTCCGACATAGCGGATCAAGTAATGGTACAGCGCACTAAAACACATATCACTAGTTACCGTTGTCACGAACCCGGGCATATCTCAACCCAATGTCCTAAGAGTGCCTTTGGAGAAGAATCTGGATCGGGATCGCGCATACATAAGCGAGTAGAAATTTGTGTAGTGAAAGAATCAAAAGCATCCATGCTGCATCTAGGTGAAAAGTTCTTGTTTAATTTTTTATTTCGGAACTGAGTGCTCCTTGATTAAAGAGAGTCTATCGCCTAAGTTGAGTGGAAAGAAATTTAATAACGTCATATCGTTAAGTGGAATAGGTAATGCCAACCTAGTGAGTACAAGATTTTCAGATTTTGAGTAATGTAGTGATTGATGGACATTGTATCGAAAAAATATTTCACGTAGTCCATGACGCGTGCATCAAAAATGAAATCGTAATTGGGCGTGTCAAGTAACGGGGTAGGGTTAGTGAAAGATAAGACAGTTATCGCATGTGCCGTATCTGACACCGAATATAACTTTGATACTCTGGAAACTGAATTGTATGGCACAGAGAAAAATCAATTAATGCACCTATTAAAAAAATACTAAGAATCGTTTATTCGGGAAACTCTTCTTAAACGTGTAAGCACTGGGGAAATGAAAATTCGCTTAATTGAACCGACAAAAATCATACAGAGGCGACCGTACCGATGCAGTCCAAATGAAACAGTAGTGTTAAGATCAAAAGTGAAAGAGTTAATTGAGCATAAAGTAATAAGAGCTAGCTGTTCGCCGTATGCTATTCAAGCATTGTTAGTTAAGAAGAAGAATGGGTCTATGAGGCTCTGTGTAGATTACCGGGAATTAAATAGAAACACAGTGACTGACAAGTTTCCTTTTGCCGTTAATTTCTGATTAGCTAGCTAGACTGCGAGGAGCTAAATATTTCACTTGTTTAGATATGGCTTGTGGCTATTATCAGGTTCCAGTACATACTGACTGCATTGAATATACGGCTTTTCTGACTCCAGAAGGCCAGTACGAGTTCCTAGCAATGCCGTTTGGTCTAAAGAATGCGCCTTTAGTATTTCAGAAAACTGTAATGAAAGCAATAGGCGAACTAGCGTACTCGTATGATATCGTTTACATGGAGGATATAATGATCGTGGCAACCACTAAGAAAGATGCACTTGAGAGATTAGAGACAGCAGGCTTTCCGTTTAATGTGGAAAAATGTTTCGTCATGAAAGGCACCGTGCAGTATTTAGGATTTAAAGTACAGGCTGGCGAGATTCGTCCCAACTGGCGTAAGATTGAAGCACTGAGTGCATTGCCACCACCCAGGTCTTTTACCACTTTAAGACAATTCATTGGATTGTATTTTCGTCAGTTTGTGCCAGGGTTTTCTCAATTAATGAAGCCTCTATATTCTCTGACACCCAAAAAAATTAATTTTGTTTAGGAAGATGAACATGAGATTATTCGAAATTGTCAAATACCTAACGATATTTGATAACGATATTTGATCCGCAACATCCTATAGAATGGCTAGTGCCATTGGCTATGGTGCCATTCTCGTGCACAGAATTGAAGGCAAGCTTTTTGTTGTGGACTACTTTAGTAAGACTATTAGCCCTTGTGAGTCAAAGTACACATAATATGACTTAGAAACACTCGCGGTTGTCAATGCCGTTAAATATTTTCGAAATTACCTGCATGGTAGAAAGTTTGTCCTTTTTACTGACTGTAACTCATTGAGGGCGACTAAAACGAAAATTTAATTATCAGCCAGAGTATATCGTTGGTGGGAATTTTTGCAGGTCTTTGACTTTAATGTAGAGTACCGTGAAGGAAAGCGTATGGCCCATGTCGATTTCCTATCAAGTAATCCCTTGCCTAGCACGAGTAAACAAATACAAAATAAAGTAATTGAAAAGCGAATGGAACTAATGAACATCATAGAAAACTGGATTCAAGCTGAACAGCAGCGTGACCTAGACATTGTGAGTACGATTAGAAAATTAAATGATTGAGAACTCTCTGATGATTTGGCTACAACTTACGAGATTAGAGCATACGTGTTGTACAGAAACATACAAAGGCATGGTAGAACTCGTTGCCTGCCAGTGGTCCCACGAGCTTATCTGTGGTCAATTAGCAACCAGGTCATCGTAGTGCAAATAGATGGGTACACAAAATATGTTCATCTGTATCATACGTTCAAACTTGATTCAGATAGTTGTATAGACGCGTTAAAATCCTCAATTGCTTTGTTTGGTGTGCCTACTCGGTTGATAGCTGATCAGGGACGAAGCTTTACAGGTGCCAAATTTGACGACTTCTGTAACTCTCAGAAAATTCAGCTTCACTTAATAGCAACTGGTGCTAGTCGTGCCAATGGTCAGGTTGAGAGAGTCATGAGCATTTTGAAAAAATTTTTGACAGTGGTTGAATCTAGTGAGCGGTCTTGGCAGGACGCTTTAGGAGAAGTGCAGTTATCGTTAAATTGTACTGTTACTCGAGTTACAAAATCCAGTCCATTGGAGTTATTAATTGGCAAGTGCTCACAACCATTAGGTCTGGTTCCTATTTGTAAGGAAGAGAAGATGCAGTAAGATAAACGAAGATCACAATATGATAAAAAGAGGTTCGACAAAGGTAAAGCAAAAGATGTCAAGATTAGTGATGGAGATTACGTCTTAATCAAAAATAGTGAACGACACCAAACCAAGTTAGATCCGAATTTTCGTAGATCCTTCGTCGTGACGGAAATCTTATACGGTGATCGGTATAAATAGAAGTCTATCACAAGTAAGAGGCACTATAAATATCCTCACGAGAATTTACGAAGAATGCCAGATGGGCAGGTACCAAGCGAGCTGAATATCGACGGAGATGATTTGAGTTCCGTTGATATAGCGGTTGAAGACCGTGATGAACAATGTGGCATTGGTGAAGACTAGTGTGGTACTGGTAGAGAGTAATACGGGTGAAACAGACCGTTGAGATCAGTATGACACTGATGAGAAAACAGTTGAAACAGACTGTATTGGCTAATGTGGCATTAGCGTGGTGTGAGACCAGTGTGGCACTGGTGAGTTGTAATGTTGAATTGTCGATGCTAAGTGGCGGTACCTGGCCCAAAAGGTTAAAAATAAAGATTGAAAACATAAAAAGCAAATTAAAATAATATGTTAAGTAATAGCAAAAGTTAAAATGAAAGAGAATAATGAATTTAAAAAGAATAAATGTTATGTTTCAAGTAAAAAAAAATTTTTGAAAACAGGTAAACATCCTTTTTATTTGAAGCTGAGCATATTTGCGTACGACTTCCGTTGCAATTGTTTTGATTACGTATCCGCTGCCCTGCGCCTTTGCTATCAAGTTTATGTGTTAATGTTTATGTATGGTTTCAATTGTTGTTATTATTTGGGTTTTGTTATTTTTTATTTGGTTCTACAAGAGCTGTATTATGTATTGGTTGGCCTTTTGTGAGTTTACGCCCAGCGTCTTGATTACCTCTTCGTAGCTAGTTGGTTAGAAACAACCATACAAATGTATTTGTATTGATCGGCTGTTCCATCCATTTGACCCATTTGATCAACCTGTACCATGTTTCTCCCTTTCTATGAAGTGCAGATAGCCGTATTGTTTGGCCAACCTATTACAGAGTAGGAAACACCTGATACAGTTTGCAATTATTTTTGATATCTTGCCTTCAAGGTGCTGAATCAAATATTGCTGCTTTATCGAGTGCATCGTTTTGGCTGTTGAAATATGACTAAGTTTGTGTGATCCTTGGATAACTTCTTGTCAAATAGGTTTCAAACGGCATGCTATTGATTGCCATATACTACTTTGAACTGTAGACCACTTTTAAGGTTGTAGCCTGGAAATAAATGTTGTTTCAGGAAATCCACTATGGCTTTGATTAAATCGTTGTCCTGTTGCGATATTTTTATACGAGCTGTCAGCTCTGCCTTTACAACCATGCACGTCGGAGGAATACGTACCTCAATCAATCGCCTGGTCGATGTACTGCCTTGATTTTGAAGTCCTTCATATATAAAATACACTGGCATACATCTCTCGGTATGTCTACTTACAATACAATCAATGACCTGATCAAATTGGATCCCCAACAAATAGTGGCGAAACTTCTTAAACGCGAGCTATGTTGCTTTAACTTCTGAGAAGTAACTGTGGAGCTTGGACTCAGCTTCCGTTGTTTTTCTGATCCAATTATACATCGGACACGCTTCCCGTGAATAAATATTGTGTACCGGCTCCATTGCAAGTAGCTGTTTTAGTCTTTGTAGCGGTGGTCTTGTTCGCCAATATTCAACACCGCTTCTTTCCTGAGTAGATTCGTGAGCGGCCGTAACCTGAAATGAATATTCTGAAGGCGCTTGAAAGTTTCAGAAAAGCTTTCAGTGCTTTATTTTCCTTGGGCGCAGCAAAATGTCTGGCTGTTGCTGGCTTCTCTTTGCCGGGCCAAATTCGGACATCTCTAATAATATGGCCACGGAAGCTTTTGAGCGGCTTCATGAAGCAACACTTTATACATTTTATTTTAATGCCATACCTGGCGGCTGTCTAAATAACCAACTTTATTTGAAGCATGCAAATATCGGGTGACTGCATAAGATCAGAATTGATTAGTTCTTGAAAAAAATAAATTACGAATTAAATGATGGCAGCTGAGCAGCTGAGTTGCTGTTTTTACTTTTATAGTCTACGCAGACTCGAAGCGTACCATCCTTAATTTTAACGACGACCGGTTCGCCCGATTTCTCGCTCGACCTGTTTCTTTACAAATCTGAAATCGTGATGAAATTGCTGTTATGCGTCTGGTAAATACTACTTATAATCTGCTCGACGTCCTGGCTAAATTGCGGCTAAACATGACATTTAAAGAATAATATCCTTATCTATCGGGTATGCGTCTGACTTCAAAAACCTGTAACCTGACTTGTTGGCATTTAAACGATACTTTTTGAAGATCATGCCCCAACAGAGCATCGTTATCGATCTGATTACTGAAGCAACTAAAAATTTCTGGTCCGTCTGCAACTTGTTGTAACCTCGCGAACTTTGTCAATTCCAAAAACTTTATCAAATGTTCCAGGTCAGTTACGCGAAATAAAACCGCTTTGATTGTATTTAAAACATTTATTTTTAGCTGCGCAATCGCCTGATTGCCTAATCCATAGTTGAGGCAATATTCTTTTTCACCGCTTTTTTTAATTCTTGTGCAGCATCTCATTGCTTATCTTTAATCTGTCTTGCAATTACTAATAATTGTCAGCACTATTAAAGCTACATATCAATTCTTTGAACAGTAAGCTTAAGTTCGTTAAAATCTGTCACAATTTCCAGATAAAGTTTAGTTACAGTAGGATGTACATGCTTCTGTATATCTGAAGGCTCACACGTGTCACATATTTTGTTTTTTAATTTTAAACCGCTTTTCTAATATTACTGACTTGCCGTCACCCTCGATAATTATTTTTCTAAAATTATCCGAACTAATTTTCAATTGGCTTTCACGTGGCCCTTCAGAAATTATTTTAAGGTTTAACAATTGCAGCATTTGCTCCATTCTCGCATTAATATTGTTTCCCATTCTTCTCATTCATTTTAGCTATTTCGTTTACGATGTTTAAGTTCCGACTTCAGTCGTCTCAGTTGTACTCAAACGCAACTGTAGTTCTGCTTCTCTTGATTTTGCATTCTCTACTTTTGTATTTTTCTTTTATATCGAAGTTTTCTTCAATTTTTTTGTATATACCCCGACGTAACGGATTCTACAAAAAGTAACGACGACACTGTGGCGACTTTGAATTTCTCAACTGTTCAACAACCAATGTCGATTTTTGTAAAACTGAGCGACTCTTGCAACGCTCACTGAATTTGACTTGATCAACTTAATATTTATAGCTATATTTAACAACTTTCAAGCAGCATATAACAGCTTTAGCAACTTATCAAAATTCTGCTATGCGCACGTGAACTTTATTCGATCACTGTTTAAAACTGTCTTCGACGTGGACAAGGTCATAGCTGTAAAACGCTCTATGACTCAGTACTTGACACGGACGAGATCACTGTAAAACGCTCTTTATATCATTTAATGTAAAATATTTATTATAGTAATGTTTATTTAAATAATGTGGTTCATAGTATAAAGTAAAGAACGTTGAATACATAGTTTAATTATTTCAATTTGCCAACATTTAATATTTTAACTTTTCTCTGCCGACGACTGATTCTAACGACAGACTTATTTTGCGGCTACTTTCGACTTACTGATATACTGTGGTTATCTTAATGATAATAACAGGACGTGTGCATTGCTTGGGGATTTTTATTATTAATAAAAAGATAATTATTAATAACGTTTGATATTTTTTCTAAACATTTCTGTAAAATTTGGGATTTGTATGTGCGTATTATATGCATGGCGTACGATTGTGATTATAACTTTTGCATATTTAAACTGTCTTACTTTGTGATATTTTCATCAAAAGCAATACTAAAGTTCTTAGCTTTATTACTTGTACAAGTTGTTTCTCCGTCATTCGTGCCTTTTGTTGAATCGATACCGATCAACAATAACAACTTTTGTGTAGTATGTAATCAGAGAGTTAAACCCTCTCGATAATAAGTTTCAACTGCTAAATACACAGCTACCTTAAACTCTCCTGTGCCAATTTTAAATTTTGTTGTGCCTCGCAAGTGTGTGTATGTGCAGACTTTCCTCAGACACTACTATCGAGGACGTAGCTGCATTTATTGTTAGTGCAACTTCTCCTTGAGCCAGAGTTACGAAGTTTAATTTTCCACTCCTCGATAAATTTCTTTATTGAAAATAAATGATCCTCATGACTCAATTTCAATCCCTGTGACCCTAAATATTGGCCACCGCACATGATTGTACACGAGTTGAAGCCTAAATACCGAAGTCAGCTGCAGCTTGTCATTCTTCCGGATACCTCCTTACATGCCTCGAACCAAACCCAAGTGAACCAAAAAACTGATCACCTCTGAATTTATTTCACATACCAGAATGTTGGAGAACTTCTGTCCCATTTAAAAAAACTTTTATTTAAATATCATTTCTTTTTAATCACATATTGTCGCATTCTTCGACACTTAGTTAACTTCAACAATATCTGATTGCGAAGTGCTTTCAAATTCCTACTCCATATATAGACAAGATTGACCAAATCGTAGATGTGTGGGGCTTTAATTGCTGTTAAAGCCTCGCTGGCGTCGGACATTTTTCAACTTACAACGAGTGCAAATGCTGAGATTATTTCTTTAAAAATTACTCTCGCATCTTGCTCGTTATATTTAACTTGTTCATATATCACTCCCTCTTCTAACTTTGAAACCTATATGCAGCACCTATCGTGCATAAATTGCGTTTCCACACATGTCCGCGATAATGACCTATTGTAACGTATTAGGTGATTTTATTTCAAACATTTCGTGGTCACTTTTCGCCTCCTTATATTATCTTATTTCTATAGTTCAGCATGACTTTTCTGATGTAATGCTTGACCTTACCTTGTTTCAGATTAATTCGATTTCAAAGCCGTCTAATGGAAATCTTGATCTTATCTTTATCCTTAATGTCAATGCCTCTAGGACCTCCCCTCTGTTATCCCCGAAGATATGTATCACCCTACATTAGAAGTCACCTTATGTGATTGCAAATCTTCCAAATTGTATTCAACAACCTCTTATAACCCCCGCCGTTGCTTCCGTAGAGGAACAGCCGATTGGTCAATTCTGTATGACGCGGTTGACATAAATAATGCTGTTAACTTTTTTTATAAAACTTTGAATTCACTCTTAGATGTGTGTATTCCAAATAGCATCCCCTTGACCAATTTTTCTAAGCCACCATGGTTTACTAGTAGACTGCTAAACTTAAATAATATTAAATTAAAAATATTTAAAAAGTTTGAAAGGTCTGGATCCACTTTTGACTTGTCGAAATACCTCTTAGCCAAGTCAAACCTTTTTATTTTTAATTCTCAGTGGTCTTAGAATTATATTGCACGTTGCAAAAGGCAATTTGCTCAGGACCCTAAGCAATTCTTTAACTTTGTTAAGTTTAAGAGAAAGTTTTCGGGTCTGCCTCTCTCTATCTTTCTTCGGACCAAACTTTTCCAATCAACTTAAATCTCTGTCTTCGCTAATAATTGTTTTTATCCCTATAACATTGTTTATTCCAACTCTATCATTGCTCCTACTCTATCACACTTTTCTCTTCTTTCGTTAATAAAAATCCTTAAAAGTCTCTTACTCTGCTAGGCCAGACAATATTTCGAGTTGTCTTCTCGAGGAGTGTTGTGGTTCCCTTCTTCGTCCATTGCTAAAGCTTATACATATTTCCTTTGAATCAGCTGTCTTTCCAACTCTTTGAAAATCGAATATCCTTCCTCTCCACAAAATAGGTGGTGGTCTGATATTACGAACTATAGGGACATAGTTAAGTTATCCGCCATCCCTTAAGTATTTGAAATGAGTCGGTCCACTATGACCAATTTGTGGTATTTACCTCATTAGTTAATTATGGTTTCTTAACAAAAAAGCAATCTGATGTAATTTATACTGACTTCAGTAAAGCTTTAGACTCTGTCAAAGATAATATTTTACTTTCAAAACTCGACCGTATTGGTTTTCCTCCCATACTGCTATCCTGGATTTCTTCCTATTTAAAGGGTAGAGCCCAAAGAGTTCTTTTAAGATCCCATGCCTCAAAGCTGGGTCAAGTTTCTTCTGGAGTACCTCAGTGTAGCCATCTTGGACCATTGCTTTTTTCATTATTTATTAATAACTCAGTAATAACTCATTCTCGTATACTTATGTATGCTGATGATGTAAAATTCATTTTATCATACTCTGATTATTTATTTCATGCTTGTCTACAGGATGATTTAAATTCTATGCAACTATGGTTTTCAGCCAATCAGTTGTATTTAAATTGTTCTAAGTCTATGTTTATGACGTTTAGCCGTACAATGCCCCATGTATTTAGCTATACTATAGACAATTTACAACGCTTCAAGGCTGTTAAAGATCTTGATGTTTTTCTAGATTCTAAGCTAAGTTTCAATAGTCTTGTATCCACTATTGTAAAGAAAGCTAAGGGAGTGCTCGGTTTTCTGAAGAGTTGTTTGAAAGAGTTCAATGACCCTTTCACAACTAAACTTCTATACATATTTTAGGTATGTCCAATCCTGGAATACTGCTCATGCATTTGGAGTCCGCAGTATATAATTTATCAGGATCGGATAGAGTCTGTTCAAAAGCAATTTTTTCTTTTTGCCTTATGTGGCTTAAACTGGGATTCGAATCTTAGTTTACCATCGTACTCCAGTAGGCTTTTACTTCTGAATCTCCCGTCGCTAACAAACCATAGAACGATACTTGGAGTTGTTTTTCTACATAAGTTAGTTGGCGACATAGGTTCACTATTCCTTCTAGGTGTCTAAGCTTCTCCGACCCCTTTAGGTCAAAGGGGAGAAATTACTCTCCTCTCTTTCTAACTACGTGCACATCGCACTACGCCTTGCACTACTCTTGTAGTAACGAGAGGTAGCTAGAGCTCCACTTGCGCCACATTTTGCACACACGCTGCCAGCGACTCAAACGGCTTATGTCGAGATAAGTCAAGTTTGGCTCATCGAAGATAGCAAAGAAGGCACCAATGAGAAAGTGCCCTGGCGTCAGCACATCCAAGTCGTCAGAGTTTTCTGACATGGGACAATGTGGTCGTGAGTTAAGAATCACAGCTATCTCGCATACAAGAGTTCTAAGTTCCAAGAATGTTAGAGTGTGGGTTCCAACGACGCTATAGAAGTGGAAATTAGCGAATTTTACTGCAGCCTCCCAAAGGCCGTCGAAGTGTGGAGAACGTGGCGGTATAAACTTCCAATTTATATCAATGCCGATGCAAGCTTCCAATAGTTCCTTGTTCTGTGGATCACTAAGAAAGAGGTGTCTTAGTTCGATGAGTTCGATCTTGGCGCCGAAAAATCATTGTCAGACCAAATGGTGTGTGGTGTGCCTCTGGTACTGATAAATCTTTTGAGGGTGCCAATAAGCGAAGCAGTTGACAAGTCCTCGACGATTTCGAGATGTGATGCCTTGGTTGAGAATCAAATGAAAATTGCTAGGTAGCATTTTATGGGTGGTCTTGTTTTGATTTCCGACTTGTAATAGAAGGTCCACAAAAGTCAATTCCAGTGATGAGGCGTGGCCAACTTGGCTGAACGCGATCAGCAGGATGCGGCGCCATGATGTGCTCGACCATTTTTGGCTTTAAACGAAAGCATCGTATACATTTGCTGATGACTGCTGAAACGGATTTTCATCCTCCGATTGTCCAAAATCTTTGACGCAAAGCAGCCAATAGACTCTGCGGTCCAGCGTGGAGAAATTTGTTGTGGAAGAATTAGATAATCGCAATTGTGAAAGGATGATCATTAGGCAGGATGATAGGATGTTATGCATTGAAATCCAAATTTGAGTGTTGAAGACGTCCTCCATCGCGCATGAGACCATCGCTCTCGAAGATTGAGCACAAATTTTCCGTTTTGTTGAGAGCGGCTTGTGAGTCTGCAACGCCTTGTATTCTTCAGCAAAATGTACGCGTTGTA
>SCDZ01001071.1:0-14732 GCA_004143845.1 Drosophila lacertosa | reverse complement strand
AAAACTATCTACTGCGATAACGAGGCATCATTCTGCTCAGAAACTGTCACCTCGTTACTAAAGGGCCAATACAACATTGACTTAATCAACGCGCCCCCGTTCACCGGACAAAGACCGCTGGACGTTATACACGCAACTCCGGACGAGTTACGCCAAACTATCAGAGACAAGATAGCGAAGACACAACAAGACCAGTATTTGTTAAGAACAACAAAAGATTAGGAAACAAACTGTCTCGCTTATGTTCCGAAGGAAAGGTACAAGCCGACGTGAGAACGGCGGGGATTATTAAGGGGAGGGTGGTCCATAAAGACAACCTTAAGTAATTCCAATAACCAACCAAATTAACGCAGAACTTAATTCTCACAGGTTCGGCATCATTTTTGCCCACAATCGCACATCGAAAATTGTTAGAAATAGATATAGAACACAGTGAAACATTTCTGTCCGCTCTAACAATTCACCATAAAATGGCTAGGAGTTTAGATTTTCTAGGCACAGCATTAAAAATTGTAGTCGGAACCCCGGACGCTGCTGACCTAGAGAGAATAAAGATAACAGACAAGTATCGATTAATACAGAGACGCAAAAGCTGATTAATAAGCTTACGGACACAGTAAACAAAATAATCCAAGCCAAAAAGGGCGAACTCTTAGATACTCCAAATTTATTCGAGTCACTTATAACTCGTAATAGAATGCTCATTACTGAAATTCAGAACTTAATACTTACAATCACACTTGCAAAATCCGATATTAATGATTTGAAGTCGATTTTTGCTGATCAGCTCACAGAAGTCCCGATAGTTAATCAAATGGAAGTATCCAAAATTCAAATGTTACAATCCGATAATGTATTACACATATTAATTAAATACCCTTAAATTAAGAAATTATGTAAGAAAGCAATAACCCTACCAGTATCCCATAACCACACCAACTACGCCAACTTCTGCAAAATATCAACACAAGAGAGCTGCGCCCGAGAAATTCATTCCGGAGGCTTAGCCAACTGTCGTACGCAACCGAGCCACCTACTACCAATTTCGATACTGGACGAGGAAATAATCGTCATTAATGAACAACGTGCTAAAGTCAGCATCGACGATGGACCTGTTGTGTCATTGGAAGGAACGCACCTCGTCACGTTCGAACGCGAAGCAGTAATCAACAATACAAGGTACTTGCACCACAATGCCTTTGTGGAGAAAATGCCTAGTATTCCTGCCTCGCCACTCCTCAACATCACTGGACATGACCAAAGCCTAAGCCTCTCGTCATTACACCGGATGAGTAAACAGAATATAAATTTCATCCATCAGCTAAGAGAGAAGGTCGAGTCAGGAGGATCGCCGATTTGGTCCCTGATTAGAGTTGGCATCAGCATTGTTTCCTGCGGAGCAGTTGCCTTTCAACAATACTGCCACAGAAGACGTACCTCTTTGAAACTAGAAAGAGCCATCGCCCAACTTGACATCACCGAGGACGGCCACGAACTTGAGGGGGAGTAGTTAGCAAGTGTCACTCGCTAGTAAACATAGAGCTACCCTCGCACGCTCGCACGGCGAATTTATAGAGAGACCCACCCGCGCTCGCACGGCGAATTTATAGGAGAAGGCATGCCAGTACTTTTCCACTGGCCACGCTTAGCTTTGACTGCACTTCTTAATTCTTTAAGCTCAGTTTGACATTTGATACATACAAGCGAGGTGTTATAAATATACTGCTCCGGACAATTGCCGAAACATATTGTAAATTTTATATTATTGCTTTTGCCACAAGGCTAGCATATTGAAAGAGTAAAAGCTTCCCATCATAATTAGCATAACTCCCGATCACGACGCTCACTCCGGCAACCTGGAACTGGCGAGACCCTGGAGGTTAGAACTGACAACTCTGAAGGAACTGATAATTCTGGAAAGTAGAATGGATAACTTATACACATTGACTTAGTCAAATCTGGGGACATATATTATTGGATAAAAATTCTAACTTTTGGCAGACGTATACCTCGAATATAAGGTAAAATAAAAGAATATTTAACACTGCAAATTTTGATATATATATTGATCTATATATTGTCCTTTTTTAATATAACTTTGTTTATATGTAAGAATTTAAACATAGTGGCACTGCTTGCACTCCTGCCATCTTTATGCAAGCAGAAAATATTTATGTTCACAACGAATTGCCCAGTTTGCACGGTAGTTACAGGAATAGATAGGAAATTTACAATAATTTTACTTTTTAAATGAAGAAAATCGTAAGTAGGGATTTTGAAAAAATCGTATATGTATATGTATTTAACTTACATTTCGGTATTAAGAAAATGGTTTCAAGTTAATCGTTTTGATTAAAATAAGAAATGGGGTGAGTTGAAAGGGTAAAGGTTTGTCAGTGTTTTCATTTAAGGTCCGGGGTTTGAATCATGTTTATTTATATATGAATATGTTTTATTTTTTAATAGAGAAATAAAATTAAGCAAGGTAGAATCTATTTTCTACTAAAAAATTAGTCTTAAGTCTTATGATAACTGACTAATATTAAATAGTCAATATACTATATTAACTATCTTTGTGTTATTTTATTGGGCAAACGAGTTATTAACTTGACAATAAATAATTTTTACCTCTCTGCTGACCTCGAGACCTTTACTACTCGACTTTTATTGACGAAAAATGTTCGCAATGCAGTGAAAATAGCATGAAATTTAAAATTGAGGAACTTGGAGAAACGTTTCCTGTATCAGGGAGAGCCTGGGTTTAACGATGTCAATATATAGAGACGCAAAGACGACCAATATGTAACTAAAGTTTATTCAATACAACTACTACTATTCAATTACAGAACTAGGAATATATAAATATTCATGCCTATTAACATGGACCATTGACTGTGAAGGGCACTTTTTAACACCCTTCCACAATTCAAACATGTTTACAATCAATTATACAAATTTAACATGTCCATAAATTCAATACGTTTCCTTTTCGACAAATTCTAAGTAAGCACGCCTGCTACCCTAACATTTTTTGAAACATATTTCAATACAATTTGACCTTTGTTAACAATTTGTCGTACAAAATGATATCTTATATCAATATGCTTAGATCTAGAGTGATGTATTGGATTCCTTGCTATTCCTTCCTTCCTGTATAATCCAAACTGATTTTGCCAACATCATCATTACGTTGAATTTCCATGCCTAGAAACAATTTCAGGGGCCCTTTGTCGACGCATTTAAATGATTTTGAAATATCAGCTTTGATGCTGACCATATCCGATTTATCTTGACTAGCTATAAGGAGATCATCAACATAGACAAGAATAAATGCAAGAGGACCTTGTTTTATCTTATAAAGGCATGGTTCGTTATACACATGCAACAAACCCAATTTGTTATAAAACGCTGTCAAGGTTGGAGTTCCACTCCATTTCAGATTGCTTCAATCCCTATATCGCCTTCTTCAGCAGCAAAACGTTGTCCGATTAATTGCCATCTGCGTATCCGTGCGGTTGATTCATGTAAACAGTTTCCGTCAGATCATTGTTAAGGTATGCAGTACGAACATCTATTTGATGTAAGTACAACTGCAGCTCTGCTGCTAACGCCGCTACGCGCTTCAGGCTGTATACCCACTTGTAGCCAATTGCGCATTGATATTTTGGTAAATCTACCAACTGCCAGGTTTGATTCGTAATTAAAGCCTCGTACTCCTTTTGCATTGCATCATGCCAATGTAAAGCATGTGAACCGCGCGTTGTCTTCTCAAAGGATATTGGAATTGTACATCGTCTGTAACCAAAGCACCAAGTACGTTGTACTGTTTCCTTGGGTGACCGGGTCTGCCCGTTTTTAGCAGTTTCGGTCAACCAGGTCCAATGTGAATCTGTTCCGCCTTAGGTTTTTCACCATTCTCATCGTTTCCAGATTCATTTCCACTACCTTGATCAGTATTATTTGACTAAGATGTGATATCTTCGATGGAGCTTACATCATCATTCTTTTCGCCATCTACACATTCAGTCTGGTGCCCTTCATTTGACATTTCAAATGTTACTGCATCATCAGCTTTAAGTAAACAGCTAAGGTCGGCAAAGAGAACATCTCGCTTGTCGATGATTTTCTTTGATTCTGCATCGTAGAGCCTATAGCTTTTAGCCTGCATCGGATTGGAACTTGCTCTTACGATGATCCTTGTCCAGTGCTACTGCAAAAACTTATAAATGACTTATCGATGGCCTCTTACCAGTTCACGCCTCCATCGGAGTCATCTTAATTAGCGCCTTGGTCGGTGCCCGATTGCGTAAATACACCGCTGTGTTAACTGCTTCTGCCCATAGTGGCTGGTCTAATCCTGATTGCACCAATAAACATCGAGCCATTTCTACTATGATACGATTAAAACGCTCTGCGACACCATTTTGTTGCGGAGTGTAAGCCACTGTTAACTGTCTCTCAATTTTATTCGTTTTTAAAAAATTTGTGAATGTTTTGTTTACATATTCGCGCCCGTTGTCACTGCGAATACACTTAATCTTTTTTCCTGTTCGGCGCACCACCAGATTTTTGAATTCCGCGAATTTGCCAAAGATTTCGTCTTTCCTTTTAGGAAATACACAAAAATCCGCCTTGCCACTAAGCGACTTTGTTTCGAAAGGGCCGCAAAGATCAGTGTTAACTAGCGCCAGTAGTTCTTGCGCACGACTTTCTACTGCTCTTAGGAATGGCTGGATATGAACCTTGCATGATGCCACAATTTCACTTAATGTCTTCAAAAGGTTGCCATGCACTGCTCCTCCGTCATACGTGAGTTGAGCACTTTCTTATATAGCGAGACTTTACGCACTGGCCCGCTTGGCTGATGATCTTCGCGCAATTTCACCCATGCTGCATATAATGTTCTGCAGTTCTTGATATAGCCTAACTGCGACGTCTTTACACTGAGCGTGGTCATTGCCAATGTCTTACGATCCAACGCACTCCAGTAAATTCCACAATGCATAGATCTGCATGCCCCAACACGCTTTGCATCTGAATGCTCTAAGAATCATAATTCTTTTCCTCAGCTTGTCTAGTTAATACAATTTTATTTATTTATTGCAATTTACATATGTCTATGGGCGAATTCTGGTAACTACATTTCCGATTTCGCTGCTCTGGAAACCGAGTAAATAAACTTTAAAAATTCTGCCAGGCTTCGTCCTAGGCCCATAACCTGTTGGAGGAACATTTCTTTATCAGGGAGAGCCTGGGCTTAACGATGTCAACATATAGAGACGCGGAGACGATCTGTATGCAACCAATGTTTAATAAATATTAACAACACTGTTAGCTTACCGTATTTAATTACCAAGCTAAGGATACATACATATTCATGCCTATTAACATGGACCATTGACTATGAATGTCACTTTTTAGCATCGAGAATAAATTGTTAGCTGTTCTTCCTTTTTTGTTTAAATTGTCTAGTATGCGTGTTACGTTTGCCGTTCCATTATGAACAACGGTGATCAGGACTGTTTGTGAGGCAGAATTGGTTCTTATTTGCAAGAGATTACGTTATATTTCGGATCACATTTGGAATTATGCACAACATTTGTCGTCCTATACGCCAATAGGCCAAACCGTTTCAATTACCATAAATTTTGACAGACTGCGATTTTCTATCTAAAGCCGACGTCGCAACTGCTTTTATTTAAAATCGTAAATATATACATTTTTATAGGGCATACACTTGCCAGAAAATTTATTTTTAACAACAACAAACAAGTTTAAAAACAAACAAGTTTGTCTTTAAAAAAATGTGTTAAAAAAATACACAGAAAAAGTATGCGTACAAAAGTAAAAATCTATTGAAAAATCCGTATTTTTTTTGACAATTTAGTACGAAGTCGGATACCCTTTGCGTTGTACAACCTCTGCCAACCGATTTGGCATTGATTGGACCAATTTTATTGTATCCTCGACTGATATTTTGCTTTATTCTTCGATAACTTTTTTCAGCATATTCTTGGAAGTAATGGTGTGCAGGCGGATCCTACGTTCCAGAAGATCCCACAAATGCTCAATGGGATTGAGATCAGGGAATTGCAATGGCGAATTTAGCTGGTTTCGAACATTATAAAGCAGCCACAGCTTTGTATTGTGGGCACAATGCTTAGGATTATTGTCCTGTTGGAAACAAAAGTCACTATCCAATCCAAATTTCGTGGAGCTTTGGTGCAAATTTTGTTTAAGAATGTCGATATAATGGTTATGATTCATTATGGATTCAATGGAAACAAGATTTCCAACTCCACTAGCCGCCATACATCCCCAAACCATTACGCCACCACCACCGTTTTTTTTTTCGGTTGGGGCAAGGTTTTGTATATGAGTGCATTTACCCTTTTTCTCAATATAATGTAGGATATTTAGATGTGTATTTTTATTGCATATGTTACATTTCGCATAATCTTTATTAACTACGGGTACAAAACCAACAATAGATAACACATCAGTTTCACAGTACTTAGCTTTTAAGAAAGTATAAAATAATAACAAGCAAGCGTGTCAAGCAAGCACCGATTGATCAGGGAACAATTTATTCATTAAATTACATTGTGTAAGCACGGGACGTTGCTTTAATTATTCAATTTTTCTTAATGTTTTAAAAGATTGTAAGAAAACACTTTGAACAATAGTAAACCTAAATAAACAACTGTTATATACAGTGGCTCACACCTAATTTCAACCAGTGCCTTAAACAACATTTTAGGCTCTATAAAATCTTAACTAAAAGAAATATCAAAATAATTTAAACGCAATTTGTTAGTTTGATGACTTAAATTACCATTACGTTGCCAACGCCATGCTTAACTGTAGCCCTTAAATTTTTTGTTTCCAGTTCGGTGTTTGGTTTTCGCCATACATGTTCCTGCTTCCTTTCAAAATAGTAACAACAGCTATTTGTTACTTTGTAATAAAAGTGACATGTAACGAATTGAGCGAATACCACTCATCTCTAAAATACAACACCAACAAAGAACGTGCCAGAGTAATGTACATCTACTTTAGACTTAAAGGGCTTTTATCGTTTATTCAAAGGTTTGTTGTGTATATTTGTTTATGGCATAATAGTATATTTGTAAACAACTCAAACGTAAATACTCACATTTCAGTTAAGTAAGAATCATAATAATTAAATAATTTTGATGTTTTCTCATTTTCTGGTTTTATAGCTGATTAACAATACTTGGTTGTGGCGCTCAACAGCGGTTTCGCTTTCATACCTCACTTTCAAAAGTTGTCAATTTTTAGTAAGTTGCTAAGCATTAAAATGAAGAGCCACCAACGGCTTGACTTTAGACAGAAGTTAATTCTGGCACCTATGGTGCGTGTCGGGACATTGCCCATGCGGCTGCTGGCCCTCGAAATGGGCGCTGACATCGTTTACACCGAGGAATTAATTGATCTCAAGTTAATCAAAAGTATTCGCCGGCGGAATCGTAAGTTGACCTTTAGCTCTACAACTTTTGAAAATCATAATTTAATATTTTTCATTCAAGACGCTTTAGGGACTGTTGATTTTATGGACCCTTCGGACGGCACGATTATTTTTCGCACGTGTGCTTTGGAAACGTCAAAAGTTGTATTACAGTTAGGTACTAGTGATGCAACTCGAGCACTGGCCGTAGGCAAATTGGTGCAGCACGATATTGCTGGGTTAGATATCAATATGGGCTGTCCCAAAGAATTTTCCATTAAAGGCGGTATGGGTGCAGCATTGCTTACAGAGCCTGCAAAGGCGGCACACATATTGCGCACACTGTGTTCGCAATTGGAGATACCGATCACATGCAAGATTCGCATACTGTCCGATACGTTTAAGACCATTAGCCTCGTTCAACTGTTGGCTGAAACAGGGATTTCCGCGATTGGCATTCACGCTCGGACTCGGGATGAACGGCCCCAGCATTGTCCACATCCAGAAGTAGTTCGAGCTGTGGCGAGCGCAGTGGATATACCTATCATAGCCAACGGGGGATCTCGAGAAATACATTCATATGAGGATCTGTACAAGTATCAGGCGTTGTGCGGCGCTGACAGTGTCATGGTTGCGCGATCGGCGCAGCTTAATGTGTCTATATTTCGTAAGCAAGGTATTTTGCCAATTGATGAAGTAATCGAAAAGTATCTACACCTTTGCATTGATTACGATAATGCGCCGCACAATACCAAGTACTGCATACAAGGCATACTTAAAGAGTTGCAAGACACACCGCGCGGCAAACGTTTTTTGCAATGTCAGACATTGCGGCAGATTTGCGAGATTTGGCAACTAGGTGACTACTGCAGAAGTCGGCAGCTGGAACTTAAAAATCTCGGAAATGCTGGCCGAGCCAATGTAATACCAACACAGTGTATTAATAAGCGTCAAAAACTTGAGTTGCCCTCTGCACAATTGTCGGACAAGTATGACGGCGTCATTAGCCGCAACGTGGCTTTTCTACGCTCCACCTACACCAGCGGTAAAAGTATAAAAACTCAACCAGTTGTATTTCCAAATTTTTTTTTTCCGTTTTTTTTATCTATCCATTGTAGATACTCAGCTCCCCAAAACAGTACTCTATGTGCACGCGGCTCGCATAGATAAACAGTCGCCATGTTATGAAACGCATCGTTGCGACAAGCTATTTCGGGCCATCTGTAGCTTTGATGGACAGCGCTATAGCAGCAGTTTTTGGGAGAAGAACAAGAAACAGGCTGAGCAGGCGGCTGCGTTAGTTGCATTATTACAACTTGGGCAGCTAACAGAAAAAACTTTATATGATAATGGCAGCCTCATCAGTTAGAATCCGAATAATGTTAATATTATTGATATTTTGTTGCTGATTGTGTATGATCGCCTTTTATTATATAGACTATTGTAGCCATAACCATTTTTGTTATCGCTCTATTTGCGAACAAACAATTAATTTATAAACACGTAAACCAACAGAAACAAATAAGACGGACCTCACATTTTACTTAACATTTTTTTATAAAACGAAATTATGGGGTCTTTATACATAAAGCACACAAAGTAAGTGTGTAAGCAAGTGCTTTATTCAACTTACCGGAATCATTCTTACCCACAACGGCCAAAGGGATTAAGATACCTTACCTTCATAGCACATAAGCGATCAAAAATCAACATTGGATAATCGGCGACAATTGAAGCATTTCGGTTTTAAACAAGAGCAGACTGAGTTAAGGGGCAAGTACTCGGAATGAAACAAATCTAAGGGATCAATCGCTATTGCAAAACGAACACCATATGCAAGGTCTTATATTTTGTCATATCGGCACTTGCTTTGCAATGTTATAAAAGCAGAGTGCAAAAAACTGACCGAGCACAACTGAAGTCCTTAAATCCGGCAACACGGCAGCTGCACACTTTGCCATACAAATGTTTGTCCCAGTAAAACCCTATATGAGATTGAAGATGGAAGATCAATTAACTTTACTGGACATGAAACCATTAAGGTAGGTTTTGCCTATTTGGAGAGTGCTTTCCGTATCGAATGTTTCCACTATGAAAATTCTAAATCACAGCTCTAGAGCTAGAGGCTAGCCTATCCTAATATTGCTTATAATGGGATAGTATACATAGGGTGCAGCAAACTGGTACCAAACAAATTCTTCAAATGTATGTGGTTTCTGCAAAAAGTAGAAACTGCATAGAACATAAGAGTACCAAAAAACAAATCAATTGCAAAAAATAGAGTCCTCTGTACTCTCAGCAGGAGCTGTCCAGACTAAAATAGGTTTTCACAAGCGCTTCAAATGGTTTGGCTTTTTAAATCTAAGCCTCATCAACTGAAGACCACGCCAAGTTTTCCTTTAACAAAACGGCCAGGCTGTTCCCATCTTAACAAATTATAGGGTATAAAAAATATATTCAGTACAAGCAGTCACCATATGTTTCTTGTATATAATTCAAGATCCGAACTAAAAATTTAGACAGTGGACTTTTGGATGTCATTTATCAATAAATAAAAAACCCTAATTTTTGTAATGTTTTATTCTTTTTCCAGTGTGTGTGTCAGTGTGTCTTTATGTCGTAAATGTGATGCAGCAGAGATGGTAGTTGTTTTGTTTTGCTAACGTCGCTGCGCGGCTGGTGGTGGCATCATTGTTTGATCATCACGGAAGCCGAAATTTGCAATAAAGCTTAGCAGATATTCCTTGGTGATGGGATGCTTGATACTCTCAAAGACAGCTAAAATAATATGTTAGCATAAAGTCATTGTATCACAATGATAATAAAACTTACAGACGGCTGTGTTAAAGCTGTTGGGTAACTTTTTGTCAGTTCGCTCACGCATGAAATCCCAATTTCCAAATTGGTTCATTGTGCATTCAACAATTTTGTTGTCTAGCTCACGAATTTCCTTTGTAAGCTTTTGCATTCGGCCGAAGGGAGCATCGTGGCCGCCCACATAAAGAAAGCCAACTTTTTTGGTCAAGAGGCTAGAATCAGCAACAAATAAGAGATTTTGAGGAAACTCAATTAAATATTGAAAATGTATAAGGAAATGAAGGCTTACAATTAATCACACATATGGCATATTATGTAAAATATAATATTGCAGTTACAAAAAATTTTTTTTTTTAAATAGAGGGTTCAAGAAGAGTGTGCCTGCATCTGCATCTGTTTTAGTCGTAACCGACATCTGTGCTTCCCTGACTTAAAAAACAGTGATCTATTCAAACACTTGAGAGATTCGCTTCCGTTTATAAAGAATGAATATATTAAGATTGACGACCCAATCAATAATATATATGGTTCCTGGGATGACAGAGTTACCTTTTTCAACATGTGACACATCTGACAAAATAGGTTTATATCCAATTTTAACAAATTCACATAAGTAATGAAATATATGGGGGATATTTTATCTTTGGCACGCCAAAGCATTTTCTTTTCTGTATTTATGACACCAATAGACTCGTCTTACCCTTCTCCACGCTCTGTAATTATTTTAAGGCGAAAGTCCACAGAGTTTAGCTCATGTGGCTTCCACTTAAAGACGTCAAAACAGACGCCGGCTGTGTAAGATTGTTGAGAGGGTTGGAAGATGAGCCCGTCGGGCTCATGTGCCAGAGAACGTGAAAACTTTTCGCCCAATAAACGTGCCGAAGTACGTATGTCCCAAAAATCCTTGTTCCGCACACTAAACGGTTCTAGGGCGCGGTTAATGATACCATGTTTCATGGCTAGGATGCGTGGACCTGTGATTATTTGTTTGTGTTTATTGGTTCGACATTATAAGTTTAAACTAGTAAGTTCGTACCAATAACATCATTTTTAATGTAGTCAAGACGATTTGGAAAAAATGATTCTTCGCGCACATCACGACCCGCCAGTCGCACAATATCATAGACAAGAAAACGGGGCGTCACTGTCTCACCGATCTTGTCCAGCACCATTTCCTGCAAAGAATGCAAATCAGATATAACTTTAAATTATGTTAAACTACTATTAATTTAAACTAAAGGATATATTCTATCAACCTAACGTTTTATTTATTGAATAGCGGTGGCTTTCGGCCACGACAAATACTATATCCATTCACTCGCCTGGACCAGGCCTTCATACTCAAATACATTTGTATATAGGACTTTATCAGATGATTTTTACTTACTCCATCGACCAATGTGCCATCGAGGTGCTCGTGCAGGTTTTTGCCATGTACAAAGGTCATGTTTTCTACATGAAAACATGAGTTATTGCGATCAAAAAAATATATCTCCTTCTGTCCATCAATTAACATCATGTAGCGGCTTCCATCAGCTTTCCACGAAACCCGATACGGCATCTCACTAAGCCTCTTGATATTGAGTCTATCCATTGACACAGGTTGAGCACCCGGAAAGCCGCTCTTTTGCCAGTTGCACCAGTCTTGTACCTTATGCTGCAGTCCAGTAATACGTGGCTGATCTGTTACCTGCCTCACACCTGGCACTCCAGCCATAAATGATGCATTTTTAACAATCATCTCTCGTCGTCGCTTTTTTTTCTGTGGACAATCGCCAACGGTAGAGCCTTCTTCACAATTTGCATTTGAATCGGGATCTTCTTCATCTTCCTCATCAGCTTTCAGTTCAAGAGCAGCTGCTGCTGCAGCCTGCTGTGATGTGGAAGAGCAATTATCGTCGTACTTTCGTTTCCTGCTGTCACTACTGACATCATTATTGCCATTGCTGTCATCATACTCTAGACACCAGTTGGGCTGCTCTGGGGCTTGGGGAGCATCCTCTTCATCTTCATATCGTCGAAAAAGCTCATTAATGTAGTCCTGCTTGTAGATGCCCGGCGGTCGCGCATTGGCAAATACAGCAAGTGCACCTTCTACAGAGCAGTCCAGACGCTCTACCATATAAGAGATAATTAGAAAGCCCGTGCGATTAAAGCCGTGCGTGCAATGCACTGCAATCACATCAAATGGTCGCTCGTTTATGAAATTGTCAACCAATTCAATAAAGCTGTGTGTTTGCTCAGGCGATGGAGTTTCGCCGTGACCACGGCATTGCAGCTTAATATACTGTGCGCCCCGTTCTTCTACTGTGATCCGATCGTAGAATCGTTTCGTATTTGTTAAATCAATCCAAAGACCCAGCTTCAACTGCAAAGTAGTAGAGTGTAAATACACAACATATAAACATAAGTTCTACAACCGAAACCCCCATTACCTTGAGAGTTTTGCAGTAATCAAAGAGCATCTCGGGACGAAATGTGCATTCAATGGGCATCTGGTCTTGGAAAGACTGATTCAATGGCGTCTTGAATGCGAGAAATCGTTCGGCGATAATTATATCACTTTTTCGTGGACAGTAGAGCCAACGGTTGGGCAGTGGACCCGAGCCTCTTTCACGTTCGTGCTGTGACTGTGACATCCCGACGGACGACGTACAACTAAATTAAATATTGAAAAAACAAATGCGAGGAATATAGACATGCAAATATGTCGAAAACGAATTCGCTTTTGCGCGGTGGGAATCAGAGCCCAAGCGAATATAAATCGCTCTTAAAATCACGTCGTGTTTGGGTTGCTAACTTCTTCACATCTCAAGAGCAGCGCAGTCTCAGAAATTAATTGCTTGGTGTGCTTGGTCGTGGGATTTAGACTGAAGGGTGATGATATACATCGATGGTCAATATAACATCGATATGGGCTCGATAAATCAAATTTGTGTAATATGATGTAAAATATCGATGTATTTTTCTGATGCATCGACAATATAATGTATTTTTTCAATTGTTTCTTTAAGTTCATGTGGCCAAAGAAGGCGCAAACTAAACGTGATATTTATAAATAAGTCTAGTGTTATATATAAAATTGATTTTTGGCATCTAAAAGTAATTGTACTGCAGACAAAATTAAATAATTAGAAAATCAAAATTGTCTAACCGTGCCAAATGAGTAAATACTATCGGTAACTCGGCTGAAACTTCTTAGTTGTCTGGTGTTGTGTATGTACGGACGCTTATCGGAATTTTAAATAATTATATTATATTATATTATATTATATTTTAATATGGCATTTATACATAATAAATATATGGCATAATGACAAAAATATATATATAGAATCTGAAAACAAAATATAAAAACATTTTCTTATATATAAATATACTTGGTGCTGCATGATAAATATAAATGAGTTTTATTTGTATTAATTTAAAGGCATTTGTTTACTTTAAGTTTTTGCGAACATTTCTTAAAGTTTTAGGACTTACATAATTTCAGACAGCAATGTTAACTGTATTAATCCCAGCCTTGGTTTGCTCCGTTATCTTTAGGCTTATTATTGAGGATTGTTCAGATCACCTGTTATTTTAATTGGTCGCAGCAATATAATAATCTTCAATTTTTTTTGTTGACTTGATCAGTTTGTCTTAGTTTTATTCTTCTATTTTCTTTTATTTTTATTTGCAATTTGTCTTTTAAGAAAAACAATAAAGAAATTTATTAATAGCTTATATAAGCTAACCGGACGGTTTAAACTCCAGTGAACCCAATCCATAAGATTACATATAAGTTAATACGACCATCATATATTTATTAAGTCACTCTCGCACGCGCATCGCTCAAACTCTGTGTGTCAGCGTTGTGCCGCAGCGATCAACGGCGTATCCAGACACTTCTGTTTGTATCGCAACATAGTATGCAGTTATCGCCCATGAATATTGTATCTTCATGTTTAGTTCTGAATAAGCCTCTGTAAAGCACACAAGCAAATAAATATTCCACTCTGGCACTTAGCCGTACCAATCATTTAAATCTTTCATTGCTGAGCCACAAGGACAGCGATAGGAAAGCTTTAACTTTCCCAATATAATCGTCCGTAGTCTTCATTAACTATGCAACACACAACCTGCGCCATCAACCAACCGAAGAGGGAACAACAACACGCTGCTGTCAACTTAATCTTAGAAGGAAGACCTCATCAGGCAGACAACATATTTTATATATTTGATAATGTAAAAAATCAGTTGCGAACACCTCCTCAGAGACCGGATCTCAACCCAATAGAGCATTTGTGGGATCTTCTTGAAAGAAAGATCCGAAAACACGCCATAACCTCAAAAAAAATGCTCAAGAAGGTTATTCTGGAGGAATGGGCCAAAATTACGTCGGAGGAAACCAAAAAACTTGTGGATTCCATGCCAAAACGCCTTGCAGAGGTTTTGCAGAGAGGGG
>SCDZ01001070.1:0-14733 GCA_004143845.1 Drosophila lacertosa | reverse complement strand
GAAACGAGGTTCACTTTGAATTTGACTCTTGGCGCGATCGGGACTTGCTGCGCAATCGAAATGGCAGAACAAGAAAATACTCCTTCTCCGTTATATATAAAATGAAAAGTTTAGAAAAAAGCTGGTTTGAGTCTTGACTAGTCTAAATATTCAATTTTCCGGCACGATAGCAAAGGCTTACGAGCCTAAGTAATCAATTTTATCTGTTAAGTCAAAACTCTGTTGTCTGTTTCATTCATTGTTAAGATTGAAAATGCATGCAAGTGCAATAAAGATGCAATTCTTGCTGTTTGTCCTACATAATTTTAATTCGCTGTCATACTCCAGGAGGCTTTAACTTCTGAAAATTTTTTTCTGTTGAAGATTTTATATTCCTTTCATAGCTACTATAATATTATTATCGTTACTACTGCCTGCGTGCACGACAGACTACGCCTCACCTGTATTTTCCTAAAAATTTTCTCATCTCCCAATAAAATCATAGCTGACAATGCCATAAAATGATCACAAGGACGAATTCTACACCTCTTTCTGGGATTAATCTTCACAAATCTGTTTGTATATTGAGTCTTCGTCGCATGCTGACATGATTTTTATTGTGCTCCGGGAAAAAAATTATGAAACTCAACACTGTAGTGAGAGATTCTTTCAACAAATACTATATAGCGCGAAAAGGCGCTTAGTGTGATGATACCAATAAACTAATAAATAAATTAATGAACTAAACCTCGGATAAGACGATGAGTCTGAAAGACATCCTTAGCCAGCAGAAACGTTAGCAAGATGATCGTCGGTTCTCTTTGCAAACAAAATAACGCATACTTCCGAAAATATCAATAATGCAAAATCAGATCGGCAGCGGTCAGTCACCCCCAACCCGACGAACGAACTCTTGCACATAGCGAGCGAGAGAGCGCGTTCTTACTCTCCGCCGATACCGTCCACATCTCAAAAGGTTCAAAGCGCAGAGAGCGCTACTCTGCAGGTATCAGGGCAAAGAGACCTGCGCTTGGCTATGGTAAGAAGCACAGCAACCGCAACAGTAACTACAACAACAACTGCAACAGTATCGACTGTTCGCCCTATTCCCTCGACTGCAAAATACGCCATCTATGAGTCACCGATCAACACAAACGCTGTCATCTGAGCAAAATATAAACAATGGAAAAACTAGGCCAACTGTGCAGATTGGAATGGTTCGGCTGCAGTCGAAAAGAAGCCGTCTGGGTTTGATTTGGATGCTATGATCGGACCGTTTAGAGAGTGCGTAGCAGTAGCTCGCTATTGGATTCGACTTTTCATCTCCTTTTATACTGGGCAGCGTTTGTAGTTTGATTGCATTGTGATTACCACCCCAGTTGGAACACTTTATTGTGTTTGGGTCGTCTTTGCTTGCTGTGCAGTGGGCGGAGTTATGAAGCTCTACACAAACTACATACACCGCTCGCAGTGTACAGTACGATCTTGTATGGCCATATTCTTGACAATTCATACATTGAACTGGTCCTTTGCGTTTATGTGGCTCTTCTAATGTTATTCTACGGTGCAGTAGGAACTGAAGTTTGTATATTGGGTGCATTTCGTTTTTCTTTAGGGGCTTACTTTCTGGTTCAAGTTCTACCTTGAAGAGTGGTTGCATGGTGTTACATCAGGCTCAATGCCCTTTAATACGACTTGTAGTCCCTTTCTGCTTTTCAGTTGGTACGTGTAGAAGTTCTTTTTGGTGTCGTTTAAATGCTTCGATAGTACTCTAAAATAATTTTCAGACTTCGTTTGAATTTTGGTATCATGTATGTTGGCTTTGAAGAGGAGAATTATGTGGAAATTGTCCGTACCAATAAGCTCTATTATCTTGTTAACGAGAGCACTGGAGCATTTCTCTCTAATATAAATGGGGGGTGGCTTTGGAATTACCGCGGCTGATTTTTGGCTTAGAGTTTCGGGGGCTCGACTTTCTTTTAACTTGAATATATCGATCCATTCCAATCTGCACAGTTGGCCTAGTTTTTCCATTGTTTATATTTTGCTCAGATGACAGCGCGGCGGTCGATGCAATAGTTTTGGTTTGGTTTGTTTTGATCGGTGACTCATAGATGGCGTATTTTGCAGTCGAGGGAATAGAGCGAACTGTCGATACTCTTGCAGTTGTTTTTGTAGTTACGTTGCGGTTGCTGTGCTACTTACCATAGCCAAGCGCAGGTCTCTTTGACCAGTGCATACCTGCAGAGTAGCCCTCTCTGCCTTTGAACCTTTTGAGATGTGGACGGTATCGACGGAGAGTAAGAACGCGCTCTCTCGCTCGCTATGTGCAAGAGTTCGTTCGTCGGGTTGGGGGTGACTGACCGCGGCCGATCTGATTTTGCATTATTAATATTTTCGGTTGGTGCGGCGACAAAAGAGAAGTACGCGTTATTTCGTTTGCAAAGAGAGCCGACGATCGTCTTGCTAAGGGTTTGCTGACTAAACATGTCTTTCAGACTCATCGTCTTATCCGAGGTTTAGTTCATTAATTTATTTATTAGTTTATTGGCATTATCACACTAAGCGTCTTTTCGCGATATATAATATTTGTTTAAAGAATCTCTTACTGCACTGTTGAGTTTCAGAATTGTTTTCCCGGAGCACAATAAAAATCACGTCTGCATGCGACGAAGACTGATTGCAAGTGAAAAGAAGAAATTGAATTGAAAAAAATAGCGATTAGACAAGTTACTTAAATAGCACTGGGAGTAGATAGTTCATTCCGATATAAATATTATTTAGGGCCAGCACACAATGTTGGTGGCACTGTTTATATTTGTCTTTACCCAACGCTGTAGCGAAATACGACGCACCGAGTCGGTGAACGACGGTTTATTTGGTTTATTTTTATTTATTGCTTTCCCTTTGCATGATTTTTGTGCTTATTTGATCAATTCCGAATGCCCATGAATACGCCGTTCCGCAAATATAGAACAACTCGCCGGCATTACAGTGAGAGTCTGACTGTGAGGGTCCCATTGGAATTGCTATTGCTAAACGATTCCCACTAAGTTCCCCGATAATAGACAACATGGACCCACAAAAGCTAAATGCGGTAATACAAGCGGTCGTTAGCAGAGCCCTTGCTACTTAATCGGCTGCCAATCAGCAGAGGGAGCTAGAATTGGTGCTCAAAATATATGAGCTTTCTAAGCAAATAACAGCAGCTCACATTGCCACTCCGGTGGTACAGGCATATGGTGCCATAGAAATAAGAAACGACATTCGCTGTGACGAGCCTTTGGATGCCGTCAAATGCTTGACAGAATTCAGAGGAGTACAAGGTTCATATGTTTCCTGGAGACAAGCGGCATTGGTTGCATACCACATATTCAAGCCGTATAATGGAAGTTCGCGCCATTATCAGGCGGTTATTATAATACGAAGCAAGATCTTTGATGCGATTATAAGTCGACTTGACTTTACGTACAGTCGAAGAGGATCTCTCCCAATTTGTGTAACGTGGCGTGTTCCAAAACAGGATTACTACCACGGTGTCCGATTTTCATGGACTCGTGACTTTACGTACAGTGACAAGAGGCCCATTTATGTCATAGAGCAGGAATTGGTTACCTTAAGGCAGGGTGGCCTATCATTGCTTCAGTACACTGTTGACCAACAAGGTCAGCATGTCTTATGAGCCGGCAATGCCTAAAGACCTTTGCGCAAAACTCCGTGGTGACGCACTGCGAATATTCATATCAGAACTCAAGCGTAGCCTCATGAACGTGCTCTTTTGCAGCAAAGCCAAAAGATTTACCTTCGGCTCTGGCATTCGCACAGGAGGTCGAGTCCAATCATGAGAGGTATGCGTTTGAAGCCAGTTTTGCAAAGAGCCAGAAGTTTAGAGATCGCGGTAAGTACAAAAATGCAGGGACGGCCGCAAGAGAAGCCTCCTCAGCAAACTGAAACACAGACAACTGGGTATAGAAACCCACATTTCAGTAAGCAACACAAGCCACAGGGCCAGTATAACCAGCGGAGTGGCAGACAACACAACACAGACAACATACAGAACTGCAAGTGAGCCCATGGAAGTAGACCGTCCTTGTCGAGGTACTGCAAACCAGCCAAGCCTCAGCTTACTTGAATAAGAGGCATGCCACATCTGATCGCACAAGCTGTCTAAAGTAGCCGCAAAAGCTGAACCATGTCGCGCCGAATGCGGGACAAGGGGCGGAGTCGTACAATACTGCCGCTACCACCGCGGAAACGCAAATTGACGAAGACGCGGCTGGGGGTTACGAACCTCCTACCCGTCATCAGACGAAAAGTAACGGGGGCTGACATGAAACTTCTCATAGATACGAGCGCTTCCAAAAATTTCATCCAGCCCCATCACGGCCCGAGAGGCGTCCGTCACATAAATAACCTATTCACCATACATTCCATCCATGGCGAGACCAGGATAACACACAAATGTTTCGTTTCATTATTCAACTTCTGATCTTCTCAACTTCTGACAACCATCAGGACGATAAATAAATAACCCATTTATAACAGACTGTACCCGTATCCCATGGGGGCAGCTGATTTCATCAATAACGAAAATCAGAGCCTGCTCATAAACGGCATAATTCGAAAGTCGGCACTGACGAAGAGGGAAAGCGGAATACGCGATTAGTATTAGACTTTCGCAAGCTCAATGAGCGAACAATTCCCGATAAGTTCCCCATGCCAAATATCTCAATGATATTGGGAAACCTGGGCAAGGCAAAGTATTTTTGGAACTTGGACCTATAATCCGGGTACCATCAAATCATGCTCGCTCATGAACGCGACCGTGAGAAAACTTCCTTCTCGGTAAACGGGTTTGAATTCCATAGACTGCCTTTGGGTCTAAAGAAAGGGGCTAGCATCTTCCAATTATAATTATCTGCTCGGAAGATGAGGATGTCCATGTTAAGCATGTTGATTACGTTTTAAAGAGCCTATACGAGGCCAACATGAGGGTATCCGTCGAAAAGTAGCTTTTTTTAAAAAGCCATAAATTTTTCGGGTTTATAGTCACCAGTAACGGTGCTACAACAGACCCAGAGAAGGTTAATGCCATTCAAGATTTTCCAGAGCCAAAAACGGTGTTCGAAGTTAGATCTTTACTAGATCTCGCTAAAAATCATGTGTTTACATATTCAGTGTAGGGGAAGGACGAGAAATTCTCACCACTGAGCATAACAGAGCACATAGGGCGGCTCAAGAACATGTAAAACAATTGGCCATCGAGATTGATCTCAATTGCAAAACGTGCGCTTGGGTCAAATACGATCGGCACCCTAAAAGACAGGAAATTAGCGAAACACCTATTCCTCAGCACGTAGGTGAAATGTTTCATTAAAGACCTAAAGCTGGCACTACTGCAGCTTATGAAAGCTTATGATCCGAAAGCTAAGACAATATATTGTGACAATGAAATGCCATTGAAGTCGTACACAATTGCCACAATGCTAACGAATAATTTTGGCGTCAGTATCTCAAACGCGCCACCACTGCATAGAGTGTCCAACGGGCAGCGCTTCCATAGCACAATGCTAGAACTGACCAAGTGCCTCAAAATCGACAAAGGCATGACTGACACTGTAGAGGTTATCCTATTGGCAACAACAAAAGTACAAAATTAGATCAACTCACTAGCCAACACTGTCTGCTAAAAAATCACAAGTTGACACAGGGCACTTATATGAAATGTTGCTATATATGAATCAAATGTTGACGCTGCCTAAAGCTAACATCATTAGCCCAAGTATCCTGGATCACGCAGATTTACAATCCATTTGACTAGAGGAACCCACTATAGGAGATATTATGTCCGTATCGTCCGTAAAAATACTACAATCCGCTAACTCTTTTTATTTCTTAAACAGATTTTCAATAATTAAGATTGCTTGTAAGAAAATTACTATTTACCGAGTAGAACAGGATATCCTCGTACTACGGATCAAAGATAACATCATAGCTGAATGCCATGGACAAACAGACGCGCTAAAAGATTGAGACATTGCTCCAGGGGTCACGTTCCGTCGACTAGTGTCAAAACGTTCATGCGCAAGAGAATCGCACACTGTGAGACACACGTGTAGACAACGGTATCATCAAAATTAACGCTCGGCCAGCAGAGGTGGGAAAAGATTATAGCACAGAACTCTGGGTACACGACACGACCCTCATCACATTTAGCGATCGTGTATCGATAAGCGGAACCCTATTCTTCAACCATGACAACAAACAGAATAGAGTTCCGGGGAGTGCCAACTCCCTTATCTAAGCCAAGATGCTCTGAGCCTTCCGTACCTTCACAGCTAGAATTAACGTAATTTAGAGGCAATACAGAAGTTCAAGGAGGAGATCTGCACTGACCGAATATTTTGTGCGGTGTTACTCCTAGGTGCCGTATGTTGCGCTCTCATCTGTGTCAGCATAACTTATCGGTGGATGACCCGGGGCAAAAAATCTGCAGACCGCATGAGGACGATGATCGCGGAGATAGGGTCGGCTGAGAACGGCCATGAACTTGAGGGAGGGTAGTTAAGTAACTTGTATGCGCAATCCTGATGAGTGAGTTAAGTCGCGTCAGCAGTCTGTTATCGCGCATAACTGTTTTCCTCGGCTCGTCGGCGGGGATCTCTTATCTCCCATAAATATGTTCGGTCGGCGCGCCGACCATGACTTGGCTGCATGTGCTATACTTCTATGCAAGCATTTTTTGGTATTTAAGTCCAAGTATTCTTGCATACAAGTTAGTTTTGTCAAGTCACATGAATCATCGCTCCGACTATCAGCCGTAAAGAAATCTCTTTGTAAAGCCAAAGGCCAAACAAATATGGAATATTGAATAAATAAACTAATAAAGAATTTATTTTAATATATCAAACCAAAAACTTAATTTATACATGCAAGCAGCTTATGGAAGACAATGCTTAAGACAATCACACTTGGTTAAATAACTTCTGCCAGCATCTTAAATTTTTCGTCCAATGGCTCAGCATTATTTACATTTGTAAAGGAGTTAATAATTTAGAATGATTTTGTAACTTCCATCAACCATTTTTCTAAGATAATGAAAATGCCTTATAAATGCCTTATTATTCATACATAGGTATCTAGCCTCACATATCAGAAAAATGCCATCGTGCTTGATAGCACAACTAGTATGCTAAGAGTTAAATTAAGCTAAATCTTCCGACCTGCAGAAATCAAAGGTTGGCTAAAGTTGGGATGCGCTGGGACATACGTGGTAAAACTTACTTCTCGAGAAAGTTATAATAATTTCTAAGATACTAATTTTTCACAACTTTTATCTTACCGCGCTTCTACCAAACGCATAGTTAAATGTACTTGTACAGCCTAAAGTATTCATACAACCTTTCTGGTTGACTATTCCAATGCAAAAACTTTTAGCCGCCTTTTTACTAGCTGAGCTTATTTTAAATATTCCTAATGATTCAGAACAACATGCTCGGACAATGGATCATATCATCAGGAACCGTATATCGGAACAAATCAAGCAATTCAGACAACAGATGCCGAATACTGCGGAAACTGCTGAAAAGCGTCACAAACTAACTCGCAAAACTTTTGACAGTTTGACTTGATTATTTCGCACGACCTCAATTGACTCGCCCATGATCATCGCACTTAGGAGGCTGGCAGAGGACACACAAAATGCCACTATTCAGTAAAAATTCGAACTTTCATTCAATTCAAAACAAATTAGAAAAAACTCTGCTATGTTTAATTCCCTTCAAGTCCTATATCAGACTGCTGTTATCATCTTAATGAAGTAACGCCAGTCCAATTTCTTATTTCCCGGCCGTATTCAACAATCTATATAACTCAGTCAATTTGGAGAATCGCCAGTAGCTTCACCACACATAAAGCAAGCATTCTAACGGAATGAAAAGATTAAGTGTCGCCTCTGTTCACCAGGGGCCCCCTCAAAGAGCTGCACTAGGCTTGCTTAAAAGAGGCAACCTTCCACCTCTTAAGTAGCGCCAGACCTTACAGATTACTGCTAAGGAAAGTATATAGGTATCTAAAAAAAAAAATATGCATATGAATTTTAAAACATCGAAATAAAAAATTTTAAAGCTGAAGCTAAACCTTTTTCTTTATGTTCGCTTGCTGCTATCGTGTAAAAGATTTAACGAATATTTGCACATAAAGGTGGTTGCAACCCAGGAAATCCACAACTTCTACATATATTACTGATATCATATGTGATATTAATACTCGAACTGGTTTGTTTTAATAACGACTTGGGGGCAAGAGCTTACAGTAACAAAATTGCCTTATTACTTATATTGAAATTTTAGCAGGACATCTGCTTTCCTTTGAAATAGGCTTTTAGTCAGTAACTCCCGGCTAGAAGACCTTTTATTATTCTACACTGGTCCTTCAAGAAGCGGGTTTATCAAAAACAAACCTGAGAATGTGAATGGGCACCGCATGGACTTCCTGTTTCTTCATCAATTGTTTTTGCCATTTCCCCGCAGTTCCTGTAAATATATTATTTGAATAAATATATTAAAATATATTATTTGAAAAAATAATTTAAAGTTTTTTGAAGTGAAAGATTAATATCAATATTAATACAAAATAATCATCGCAACATCGATAAAAAAAATGTTGACGTTATGGATAACTTGCCAAAAAAAAGGCGGAAGTCCGCAAAGTTGGTTAAAATCTACTAAACGAAGAACGTCGGTAGCCCTAGCGGTGGTAGTACCAAACTTTTAACTACAATTTTCACAAGGACTCAGCATAGGCTGTACCTCTCGTTTTTTTGAATATTACACTGAAATAATAATAATTTTTTAAAGAATTGTAAATTGTTAGTTAAAAGCTTACTCAAGGGCTAATAGTGCACCAACATTAAATAAGTTGTTTCTCGAATCTCTTGATTTCGTTATTTACAATTTCGTAGGCTACTACTACTAATATAAGATGACTGGAAATAAAGATACATAACAGCAAAGCTCTTCTGTGGTTAGTTCTGCTGTATAGTATGTATTTTAGCAGCTACTTTATTAGTTAATTTGCTTGTTGTTCATAACCGTCTATAATATATATTTGGCAATTATCCGTCGAAGCTTTTTAAGCTACCACTTCCCCTCATGCTATCTTTAGTAACAGTAGTTAAACTGTGGAAAGCAGCTTACTTAGCTACATCAGCTTGGACTTAAGTTTTTAATTCTTCTTGACACTTATGTTAACGCTTCAGCAATAAACCAACGTTTATGATCACTTGTTAGCCCACAACAAATGACTGCTATTTTTATTTAATTATTTATTTATGTAATTAAGGGACACTAAACGAGTGTCAACACATAAAATTAAATACGAATAAAAATATACACAAATAGATGGAAAACTACTAATCCGGTAAGGTGAACAGTTAGCCGGTCCAGCAACCTATGCCGCTTCTCATAGCTGAGGGTGATCAGAGTGATTTGCCGAAGATATGCTGAAACCGAAGGTTTCGGTGTAGAAAACCTGATAAAGTATATTATATGTATATATATTATGTAGACAAAAATAGAGGAATTTTATTTCTAGTATGTCGAAAGAGAACACATAACTTTAGGCGATCTAAAAGTTAAAGTGAATCTATGTAGCCAACAATTAACATGTATAGAAAAACAACACGAAGTATTGTTTTACGGTTCATAAGCGTCTAAAAATTTAGGAATAAAATCATTCTGCAGTTTAAACCACGTAAGGGTAATTGCATAAATTGCTTTGAAAAGACTCTGTCCGATCCTGATGAGTTTTATACTGCGAACACCAAATGCAAGAGCAGTATTTCAGGATTAGTCGTATCAGCGATATGTACAAAAGGTAAGTGGTAAATGAGTCTTTAAGCTCCTATGACCAATGTTTATCAAAACCAAGAACTTCATTAGCTTTGTTTGCAATAGTGCATATGTGACTATTGAAACTCAGCTTAGAATCTAGGAGAAAACCGAAGTCTTTAAGTCTGGCTTGATGCGTTGCAATGGAATATTGTCTATAGAATATCAACTACATGGGGCTTAGTAATGCTAAACATATATATTTTTATTAAAAATACAGAATGATTGGCTGAACACCATAGTTGCAGAGAATTTAAATCGTCCTGTTGGCTAGTATAATGTAAATAACAGGAGTACGATTTAAAAAGTTTTACATTGTCAGCATACATAAGTTGATGAGAGTCAGTTATTACTGAGGGTAGATAATTTGTAAATAAATAATAACACTTGACTGGATAAAGTACTCCAGACGGTATTTGAAATCGCTTTGAAAAAAGAGACCTTAATAAGACTATTAGGGTTCTACCCCTAAATTAGAACATTAAGGGAGGAAAATCAATACGGTCCAGTATAGAAATTAAAATAGCATAGTTTACAAAGTAAAAAGCTATATATGACATCAGTTTCCTTTTTTGTTAAAAAACCCTCATAAACCAATGAAGTTATTTCTTTTAACAAAACCATGCTGATCACGGTAAATAAGACACTTGCAGAGATGTTGGAAAGAAGATGTAATTATTTTTTCAAATAATTTTGGGATAGCGTATAACTCAGCAATGTCCCTATAGTTCGTAATATCAGACTTTCCACCTTTTTTTTGGAGAGGAATGATATACGGTTGTTTTCAAAAATAGACGAAGAAGGTTCCCTACTAAACTCTTTGAGAAGACAACTTGAAATAAATGCAAGCGAAAAAATTAACGGGCAAACAATCAAACAAGATTAAAATTATAGGTGTCGAAATCATCCAAGGAAATACATATTCAATATAAAATAGATACATAGAATGGAGTCATCAGATAGTTTTGGCATATTGCGTTCGGCAAAAGCGCCACGGATACACTTTGGGTGATCATGGAAGCACCACATCAGTAGCGCACCTAATTCCGTGCATATATTAAATGTGCTAGGACACAAGCAGTTTATTTTGCTATACTTTCATAAACTGTAACAAGCTAGACGTAAAATTTTAGAAGAATACTTGTCCATGCTCTATAAGATTCTTTAGATATGCTCGCTGGCGGCACAGATTACTGATTACCTTTTTAAAATATCTCACGAACAAACAATGTATAATTTTAAATTGATTGCTAAAAATAAAATTGATTTAAGCAATATTAAATGAAACAAAATAAATGAATTTTCAATTGTCTGCATTGCTAAGCAACATTTCTGGTATCCCCAACTAAGTATATATTATGACCATCAATCCGCTTAAAGTTCTTTATTAGCTAGTTAATATGCATGAACGATTGCAATTAAAGGTCGATAATATAATATTCAATCATACCAAGTTGTTTTTGTTGTTCCTGGTTCACCACATCCGTAAAGTAACATATGATGAGCAGTATTCATGGTTGCGTTCGGCTTATAGCCAACTTTAAATAAATGTAATTTTATTTAAAATCAATAACAATATATATTTTACCTACCAATATAGTATGACGTTGCTGGATCAACTTTGACAGGAGTGCATAAATACAAATCAGGCTGAAATATATTGATAAATAGTAAATTAAATATAAAATTTATAAGTTTTTCAGAAACCAATGAGTCGTCATCGCATGGAGATGTGATTTTTATTGTGCTCCGAAAATAATAATAATGCTAATTCCGATGGGCTGCAGTCAATCACCCCCAACCCGACGAACAAACTCTTGCACATAGCGAGTGAGAGAGCGGGTTCTTGCTCTCCGTCGATACCGACCACATCTCAAAAGGATCAAAGTGCAGAGTGCGCTCCTATGCAGGTATGCACTGGCTAAAGAGACCTGCGCTTACCTACGTTGAGAAGCACAGCAATCTGTCTGACTACCGCAATAGTAACTACAACAACAACTGCAACTGTATCGACTGTTCGCTCAAAAACAAAAAACAAGATCAAAACAAACCAAACCAAAACTATTGCATCGACCGCCGCGCTGTCATCTGAGCAAAATATAAACAATGAAAATACTAGGCCAAAACCAAAATAAAAGAAACTGGAGCCCTGTAAGCTCTTAACCAAAAATTTCCCATGGTAATTCCAGTCTAGTTACGAGCGAAAAGCCTACTAATACTAACAGGAAGCTGAGGAAAGGAAGCCAAAGCCACCCCGATATAAATAAGAGTTACAGAGTGTAGTTAACAAAATTAAAGAGCTTATTATGACGAATCAACCAGTTTCAAGGTAGAACTTAAACCAGGAAGCAAGTCCTTAAAATAAATCAAAGTACACCCCATATAGTACAAACTTCAGTTCCTACTGCACCGTAGAACAGTAGAAGAGCCACATATCATTGGCTTCATCACGTATATCTACAAGGAATGCTAACATACTGGCAGACCGATCAAATTTTCTTATTAACCTACTTTAAAAGCCAGAAAACGTTGATCAACCGATGAAATTGACTTCACAAAAAACTGATTGGATTAGATACAAAAAATATATTAGTTCATACATTGAGCTAAAAGCTTTTCTCAACGCTGAAGATAACATCAACTGCTTTGTAAATACCCTCGACACCATCTTAGTCACCGCAGCTCGCATTTCAACACCTCAAACTACACAAGCACATTACAAATCGAACACCTAGTCCATAAAAAGCGACGCTTACATCAAGAATGCCAATACCACAGATTACCATGAGTCAATCGAGTTCTTCCCAAACGATATCTTTAATATTATCAAGTGGCAACTGAACCGGGCTGCGACCTCATAATCCCTAAAATAATTATTGAGCTTCCATATTGTGCCGTATGCACTATCACCCATCTCTTCAATGCCATCACAAAACTTGGAAACTTTTCAGAGAGATGGAAAATGTCAATAATGATAATAATACAGAAGCCAGGAAAAGATCACCCTCGTAGTACAGTCCTGAAAGCCTATTATAGTGTTTAAAAAACTTTTTGAAAAATGCATGCTGAATGGGATAAATCCATTTCAAAGAGTCCACAGCAAAATTCCATAGCATCAATTCATCTTTCGTGGAAACACGGAACGATTGAGCAGGTCAATAGTATAACAGCAGAAATACAAACGCTTTTGAAAATGCGCAAGCATTCGATAGAGTTTGGTTTGAAGGCCTAATGCATAAAGTCAATGCAATGCAACCTAATAATAGCAATACAAAGTCAATAGCTTAATTATTTGAGCAAGTTGCTCTTTCGTTGCAACGGTAAGTCATTTATGTGTTTATTTTAATTTTAAGTAGCGTCAGTGTTGTGTTTTTGTTATTGTCCCTTTTTAATATCAGATTTCTTTTGGCCTAACATTCGCTTCGTGAGTGTGCTTGATTGTGCATTGTTTACATTTGCATTGTCCGTTAGTTTTTTGTCTTCTTTGCGTTTCGCACCGGAACTAGTTTAACCCTAATAGTAAAAAATTATGCACTTTTAAACAAACAGAAGATTCTGCACCATCGCAATTTGTTAATTGCTGGTTGTGTGAGAATATTATGCATGCTAAATGTGCGGACATTAATGGGCGTGATACCGACAAACTCGCTGCCATAGCCAAGAAGGGCAGTGGTGCAATTCGTTGGTCATGCCCTGTTTGCATCGATATTCAAATTATAAAATAATAATATAATTACATCACGGCCATGGCTGAAAACTTCATTTATGCAGAAAAGGTGCTGCGTATAAGTTTCCATGTTGGAAGAGGGAGGAATATATGAACAAGTTATATACAACTGAGCTTATTTTTACAACCCATTGGTAAATTGTGTATGTCGCGGTTGACATAAATATTGCTGTTAATGTTTTTTATAATACTTTGAATTCACTCTTAGATGTGTGTATTCCAAATAGCATCCCCTTGACCAAATTTTCTAAACCACCATGGTTCACTTGAGGACTGCTAAGCTTAAAATATATAATTCAATAATCAAAATGTTTTAAAAAGCTTAAAAATCCTGATCCCAGTTTTGACTTGTCAAAATACCTCTTAGCAAAATAAAAATTTTTTATTCTTAATTCTCAGTGTTATGAGAATTATCTTGTACGTTGCAAAAGGCAATTTGCTAAAGACCCTAAGCAATTCTTTAACTTTGTTAAGTTAAAGAGAAAGTCTTCTGGTCTGCCTTCCTCCTTCTTTCTTGGGACTGAAAAAGCTAGCAATGACTCCGCTTTGCAGTCTTTTTCCAATCAACTTATTCCTCTGTCTCCTCCAATAATAATTTTTCTTATTCTTATAACATTGCTTCTTCCAACTCTATCACTTTTCCCACTATATCACACTTTTTTCTTCTTTCCTCTATAAAATCCTTACAGACCTCCTACTCTGCTGGGCCAGACAATATTCCAAGTTGTCTTCTCAAGGAGTGTAGCGGGACCCTTCTTTATCCATTGCTAAAGCTTTTTAATTTTTCCCTTTCGGCTGTCTTTCCAACCCTTTGGAAAGAATCGTATATCATTCCTCTCCACAAAAAAGGTGGTAAGTCTGATATTATAAACTATAGGGGCATAGCTAAGTTGTCCGCCATCCCTAAACTTTTTGAAAAAATAATTACTTCTTCCCTACAGCATATCTGCAAGTCTCTTATCTCCCCTGCCCAGCATGGTTTTGTCAAGAGTCAGTCCGCTGTGACCAATTTGTGAGAATTTACCTCATTAGTAAATTATCGTTTCTTAACAAAAAAGCAAACTGATGTCATTTATACTGACTTCAGTAAAGCTTTTGACTCTGTCAACCATAATATCTTACTTTCAAAACTTGACC
>SCDZ01001069.1:0-14763 GCA_004143845.1 Drosophila lacertosa | reverse complement strand
TCTAATGAGAATACCAGTTCCACCATGCGCTTTACCATCGGGATGATTAGTTCCTTAGAATAAGTAGCCTCGTATTTTAAAATTATATTTGTTTGTAAGTTGAGTTTCTAAGCGTAGCATTACATGGATGTATTTTTCGAGTAGGAATTGAGCTAACTCAAGTTTATGCTGGGAAATGCCATTAGCGATCCACGTAGATATATGCAGATAAGCGATTGATTATTTTGGTTGTTGTGATATCAGCATTTGCATTAAAAGATTTTGGTTTCACATTAAATCTTGCATAGTTGTCCGCATTAATGGCACGAACTCCATAAGGCTTTGCTGCAAGTTATATAAAATTGCTTCAAATTTGCTCTGTTGCTGCTCCGATGGTTGCTGGGTGTGTTGCTTGCAAATATTGTGTATTTGAGGCAGGGCGCCGCAGTCCTGTTTTTAGTGCACTTGCGATTGTCATGTTTTTTGTTAAGTTTCCGGGGCCAAACAAAGATCTGACTGCAGTCGCAAAGAAGACGTCTGGGTTTGATTTGGATGCTATGAATGGACCGTTTAGCGGTAACTCGCTGTTGGATTCGACTTTTCATCTAGTTTTATATTGGGGATTCTTTGTGCTGGGGTCGTCTTCGCTTGCTGTGCAGTGGGTGGAGTTATGAAGCTCTCCGCAAACTACATACACCGCTCGCAGTGTACAGTACGATCTTGTATGACCATATTCTTGAAAATTCATACATTGACCCCTTTGCGTTTATGTGGCTCTTCTACTGTTATTTTACGGTGCAGTAGGAACTGAATGCAGTATATTGGGTGCACTTCGTATTTCTTTAGGGGCTTGCTTTCTGGTTCAAGTTTTACCTCGAAAAGTGGTTGCGGCTTCCTATCCATGTTGAAGATGTTAAAGACTGTCTTAGCGCTAAAACCTTTTTCTTGTAGCGCCTTGGTTACTTCTGCGGGTGTTACATCAGGCTTAATGCCCTTTAGTACGACTTGTAGTCCCTTGCTTCTTTTCAGTTGGTACGTGAAGAAGTTATTTTTAGTGTCGTTTAAATGCTTCGATAGTACTCTAAAATTATTTTCAGACTTCGTTTGAAATTCGGTTTCATGTATGCTGCCTTTGACGAGGGGAATTATGTGGAAATTGTCCCTACCAATGAGCTCTATTATTTTGTTAACGAGAGGACAGAAGCTTTTCTCTCTGATGTAAATGGAGGCTGGCTTTGGCTTCCTTTCCTCAGCTACAGGAGGCAGATCATCAGAGTTATCTGCCAGAATTCCAAATCTATTAGTACTAGAGGGCTCGACTTTCTTTTAATTAGAATATAGCAATCCATTCCAACCTGCACGATTGGCCTAGTTTTTTCATTGCTTATATATTGCTCAGCTGACAGCACGGCGGTCGATGCAATAGTTTTGGTTTGGTTTGTTTTGACCGATGACTCATGGATGGCGTATTTTACAGTCGACCGAATTGAGCGGGCAGTCGATACTGTTGCAGTTGTTGTTGTAGTTACTGTTGTAGTAGTTAAAGTGATTGCTGTGCTACTTACCGTAGCTAAGCGCAGGTCTCTTTGTTCAGTTCGCTTTGAACCGAAGATGTAGACGGTATCGACGGAAAGCAAGAACGCGCTCTCTTCCTCGTTATGTGGAAGAGTTTGTTCGTCGGGTTGGGTGTGATTGACAGCAGCCGATCTGAATTTATATAATTGTTATTTTCTGTTGGCGCGGGGACAAAAGAGAAGTACGCGTTATTTCGTTGAAGAGAGCCGACGCTCGTCTTGCTCACGTTTCTGCTGGCTAAGCATGTCGTTTGACTCATCGTCTTAGCCGAAGTTTAGTTTATTAATTCATTTATCAGTTTATTGGTATTTACTATTCAATCAGTTAATTTTATTATTTTAGCCTTTTCGCGATATATATTTGTCCGGAGCACAATAAAAATCACGTCTGCATGCAAAAAATACTATTTTACATAATACTAGTAAATAGTTACAAAAAAAAACGGCTTAGATTTTTCACTCGCTTAAAGTGACCATAACGCTTCCATTTTTGAGATTTCTCCTATCTCCTATCTTGCAAAATATATTCATGTTTTCTTGCTTTATTTCCCATAAGTTGGCGTAAGCAAAACACCATACCGCATTGTGTAAAGGTGGAAAAATGTTTTATGTGTATTATTATCTTCTTTTATCACCCTCTCATCATCGCATTTTTTTTTAAACCAAGTTGAAAATATAGTTATAACAGTCAATAAGAGCTTAAAAAGAAAAAAATGCAATTGTCACGTAAGCTAGTTTAGTTGAACAAATATAAAAATCCTGCTGCATAAAAGAACATATTCATATGAAAAATTTTAATATAATAAATATCGTGTTTCAGATTTTATGCCCAACAAAACATCCAACGCAGTTAATATTATTGAGACCAGACCGCACATAGCAGATGAAAGTAAAAATGGAATAAAGCCAACACCACTTATTGCTTTAACTTCAAAAAAACACCTAGCAACAAACTCAACAATTGCAACGCGCAGTTATACAAGCTTATTGAGTACTCCAATAGATTCAATTGATTTCCCAGAATATGCCTTACTTTCTCGACAGCCAGCAGAGTTCGTAGAAGAAACATACCGTTTGGTTAATATAAATACTCGATCTGAAGCTGAGAGACATTCAAAGCGGAATAACAATTACAGCCATTCCACTGGATTATTGACAAAGAAAAAGGATAATTTGGAAAAAAGCTCGCACCCTTTATTAAAGGAAGGCACGAAGCCCTCGAGCAAATCTTTAAGTTCACATCCGCCCATTACCAATTCTGAGAGGAAGAGCAAAATTCGTCAACCATCTTCGCCTCGAATACTAAAAACTGTAACCCCATTGTTGCAAAATAATAAAAATTCTATTGAGCCAAGTGGGTACTCAAAAAATCATCGTAAAAATAGTCGGGAGCCAAGCGAAAAAAGAAAATCGGCACGACATAAAGGAAAGAGGTAATGTATGGTAGCTTATTGATATTATTTAATATTACAAACATCGTCATACATATCGTCATTCCAATAAAGAAATTGGGAATTAACATTCATTACATAAGATAACTGGGTCACAGGTAGACAGTTGGTGAAAATTTGAGTCATCAATACCTTATCAAGAAAATTTGATTTTAAAATTAATAAAAGGATGGCTAAGGCCGATCTAATGGCTTCCAGTAAGTTAACAGAGCGTTCCTTAAAAAATCATTAAATGTGTATGATTAAATAGACCAAAAAATAACGACACTATAATCTATTTAAAATAAGTTCGCATGCCATAATTAAACCGAATTGCTAAAAAAATCACAAATTTCCATAGCTAAACCATTGCATTTCGGAGCCCATTAACTATATTATAATCGTCAGCATTAATAGGCGAGGCAGTCAAGAATTTTCCGAGGCAATCTATTCAAGTTTAATATTTTATTTTTTATTAGCCTTACCTTTTATTGTTTGGATTACCTTTTCTTTTGTTTTCATTAACAGTTTTACAATGCGTAATTTTATTAAGCAGTTATTATCTTACAATTAATAAAAAATTCATCGTAACCCACATTACACGACAAACGTCATATCGCTTTGTATTTCATACTGCTTGTACTAGAATTCTAAATATTGCGTTTTAAATCATGGATACTTGCCGGCTCGAGATCAAGTTAAAATATCAATATCAATCACTCCCCAAAGAAGCTACCGTTGTTGCAACTAATATATGTATATGGGAAATAAAAAACCTTGCCTTTAATTTAACCCCGAGCCGGAAAACTAAATTTTTAATAAAAGAATGGAACACCAAATATTAAATTTTAAATAAAGTAGATTCCTTGTTTAATAACCACACATTAAATAACTGGTTGCAATTAACTTTTCATTTTTTCGACCTTAAAATGTTACTAATTTTCCAAGTTTTTAGCAAAGAGAAGCAAAGTGTATCGCAGACATAAGAAAAGTGACTGATACGGTCAGGCAAATAGGGTGGCTCGAGCGGCAATTGGTTTATCAAATTTTGTTTCTCCTTTTTTCATGGTTACGGCTGATAACCTGCAATATCAACGCTTGGCTCCAGCACCAAAAATTAAATTAACCAAAAAGCTGCTGAGAGTACACACAATATAGTTTCCACAATAAATAAAAATAGACGAACACGTTAACCTTGAAAGATGAACAATGTTTTTAAAGAATTAAACAAAAATTTCAATTACAGTCTGGTCCCAAAAGATTAAATTAAAAAGAGCGAGCGAAAAGTAAGTAGCAGTGTTTTCTGTACATTTTATTAAGATGGTTTGCCACCAGTTGACCTCAACTGTGGAATATGACTGGGATGGTATCCAAAAAGTAAAATATTTCAAACTTGCTTATCCTTCCGTGACAATAATGAAGCAAATTTGATCTCTTAATAAGTATAACTTATTTCAAAACTGACCTGCTTATCGATGCTTAAAAATATTACTATCGTTAATTTCAAACTTGATCTGCTTGCGATTATAGCATAAGTAAATTATACATTTTACTAAAAGGGAGATGACATACACCATTAGAGTTTAAAATTTAGTTGATACGATGTCTCGCAATTCGGGCATTGGTGAACATGGCACCATGTGAATATAAGATGAATTAAATGATTATAACGACAGCTCAGTTTCAGGTATCTCCGTTAAGGGGCATTTACTACTAAAGACTTCTTACTTGTTAGGCCCAGACTGTGGCTGAGAGACGTTAACTTTAAATAATCTTAATTCAAAGCCATTATACCTATTTGATTTTTAACGGTATTTTTAAAAATGCTTCACGATTCACTTCAATATTTTGACAACATTTTTCATCTATTAATTGATAATTCTATTAATTGTAATAAGACATATCTGAAAACATTTTTAATAATTCATTGGATTGGAGTAAAACCGACTTATACTATTATGTACATTAAGAATATATGACAAGTTTAACACTTATTCACTTATAGCTAACAGCACAGTATCCAGATTTACTTGAAAATAGTCTTAATATGTTAATTGATCGGTATATAAAAGTAAATTTCATCATAGCAGGATTTCAATTTAACAATAATATATATACATAACTGTTAGTCTTAATATTAATAATAAAAATATTTTTGAACACAAAGAAAATTGGGGATTTTATCGAAAATTAAAATTAATGCTTAGATTAAGTCTCTTATATGTTTGAATATTGACGCTAATGCCGAGTTGCTAACGGGATAAAGTCACTTATTTAATATTATTTATTTTATTTAAGAAGTGAATAAATGTATTCATTTTCTTTCTATTTGCAGGAGAAATAAATCTACTCAACAGTCCACTTTGCAAATCACACCATCTGTAGTTAATACGAGTTCTCGTCGTTCGTATAGGACAAAAACTAGCCAACTATTGGACGAAAACCTAACGAATTTAAGTCAAAGCACTTTAAAACTAAACAGAAGGCCTGGTCGTTGGCAGTATAAGTCATCACCTAAACCGAAAATTAATATAAGAAAAACAGCAACCAATAACGCCAGGAGTGATGCCCCAACTGATATAGCCAAGTTAAATAATACTGTTTTGGAAACAAACGAAGATACTCAACAAATTCAAAAGGTTGCTAACTTAGGAAAAGACTTAGACGCGGTTGGTTCACAAAATAGTGTTGTGTCGGAAAATGATGGCAAGCTTCACAACTTTGTTCAAACTTTAAATGTTGAAATATCAACACCAAGTAATTTCGATGACACTTACTATGAAATTGCAACAATAAAGAGTCCATTTATTTTTCAGGTAAATATTGAAAAATTAACATGAAATTATTTTTATTAAGTAGAGTAGAAGTGAATATGTATTACAATCTTCATCTTGCACCCCGTCCGACTGTCCGTACAAACGCTGTGCAAATATGTTTATCTAATCGTCAGACAGAATCATCTCGGACTATACTTAGCCATGTTCCACTTTCCTTCCCATTGACATGTCAACCTTGATAACGTTCTGAGCTCGATATTTTACACGTGGCATATAGCTTTACTCTAGTCCATCCAATTCTATTATCAATGGACATCAATATAAGAAGATGGTTTTTAAAACATTTTTTGTGAACTTCCCAGCTGTCTAAAAATGTACACGCAAATCTCAAAGCTGTAGTAATTGAATTGGCCTTGTTAGTTGTTTAATTTGGTGAAGAGGTGAGGTATTAAAAATGTGCAATATTATAACTGTGAATACGAGAATATTCCGATGGCTGCAGCTTTTATAATCCCTTAAATAGGTCTTTGAAATGTGCATTAAAATAAAATTAAAAGTCTGTGCTCACAAAATCGTTCAAATATTTTCAGATATATATATATATATATATATATATATATACTATATATATATATATATAAATATATATATATATATATGTTGGAACACAATTATTATTTGACATGAAGATCTAAAGACAACTGAACTGCGTCGTTACTTCTTCCTTCTGTGCTTACCACCGAACCACACTCGGCGACAGCGACACGCTGTCGCCCCGCTAAAACGGTACTTCTTCAAGCGACAACATATAGACAACCAATCACAACATAATTAACGGCTGATGCAATATTTCCATAATGATTTTATTTTATTTTATTTATTTATTTGAAACGGTTGACTTTACGAGTGTCAACTAGAGTTATTAAAAGATAAATTACAAAAGAATTACTTGCTAAAAGCCTAAAGAAAATATAAATAATTCTAATAACATCACCGACACGGTGGGGTTATTTTATTTGCCAGTCCGGCCAGCTATGCCCTAGTTCACAGCAAGTTTTGTCAGTGATGTAATATAATCTACAGTCAAAATGGATAGGAGAAGTTGAAAAGAAATGTACATTTTGTTAATATGAATCTAAAACTAAATCTTATACTAACAAAATTAAGACATGAAAGTGAAAATTATAATAGAGGTTAGGTAAAAAGAGAAAGATATAGAAATACATGGCAAACCACTGATCCGGTGGGGTGAATATTTAGCCAGTCCGGCAAGCTATGACCCTTCTCATAGCTAAGAGTGATCAGTGAGTTGCCGAACATACACTGAAAGCAAAGATTTGATTAGGGGAAGAGAGATTTCAGAGGAGAATACGTGATATAGCGTATTATACTAAGTGAATAATACCCAAAATTACACAAAAAGGACAGTAATTTGTAGTAGGTCGAAAGGGACGGAAAAGCTTATACGACCTAGAAGAAATCGTGAATGTATATCGCCATCAATAGGTTCAGAATTAAAGCCTGATGGAGTACGATGTTAAACTAAGATTCCAGTTTAAACCACTTAAGGCAAAAAGCAAAATTTGCGTTTCAAGTGACTCTACCCGATCCTGATCCATTTTATACTGCTACGTGTATAGTTTAGTTGTGATCAAACCTAGAACTCCCTTAGCTTCGTTTACAATTGTGGATATGTGACTATTGAAACTTATGTGACTATTACTGCTTAAGTAATCAGAGTATAATAAAATTAATTTTACATCATCACCATATATAAGTATATGAGACTGAGTTATTACTGAGGGAAGGTCATTAAATAATGTAAGAAGCAATGGTCCAAGATGGCAACCCTGACTTACTCCAGAATAAAATTGAAACAGGTTTGAGGTATGGGATTATGCTGGAGCGTACTATGATAGAGGCACCACTTCCGCCGTTACCGCTGCGGTGGAAAGCATGAAAGGCAAAATATCCTGCAATATCCTCTGATGTGCGGCAACAACACCACTGCCTGCAGATGTAGTAAACCGCGCATAGAATATGACCTTAATTACTTCAGCAACGACAATCGACAAAGTAATTTGGTACCACTATTTTACTGTTACTACTGTTTCTTGTTCTCCCCAAAGTTTTATTTTGATTCTGCAGCCTAGCCTATATTGTGAAACTTATTGTTATAAGTTATTGGCTTTATTATTTGTGTAAGTTGCTTTTCCGCTGTTGGTGTCTGTTTATGACTTTTGATTTCTTTCTTTATGCCCAACATTATTTTCGTGAGTGTGCTTGATTGTACATTGTTTACATTTGCACCACGCCCTTGAAAAGATTTTGTTGTTGATTTAATCGACAGCCTTCTTCTCGAGCGTTTTGCCAGCGTTTTATTGTTTTTTTTTTTTAATTCGTGCGCCGTTACTTTTTATGTTTGCTTTGCGTTTCGCACCGAAACTAGTTTAACCCCAATAGTCAATTTGAAATGTCGTGCTGCAAACAAACTTCCAAAACTTAAACAAGCATAAGATTGTTGTTGTGTGAGAATATTATGCATGTTAAATGTGCAGGAATTAATGGGCAAGATACTGACAAACTCGCTGCCATAGCCAAGAAGGGCTGTGGTGCAATTCGTTGGTCATGCTGGCAAGAATCATCTCCAATCCCCTTTGCTCTTAATAAACCCCCTTGGCGGCTCCGCAAGTCCTGCTTCTAAACTCACCGAAAAATTTCTTCTTTTAAAATAAATGTTCGTCGAGACTCATTCTCATTTAATTATGATCCCAAATTTTGGCCAGATTACATGATTGTGCACGAGTTTAAGAATAAAAGCCGAAATCAGCAGTTGCCTGTCATGCTTCCTTAATTACGATATTTTCTTAATATATTAGAATGTTATAGAGCTTCTGGCCAAATTAAAAAAACTTTATTTGAATAGCATTTCTTTTCAATCAGATATTGTCGCATTCCCCGAAACTTGGTTAAATTCAACAATATCTGATTGCAAAGTGCTTTCAATATAGACAAGATCGATCAATTCCCAGAGATTAGTTGCTGTTAAAACCTCGCTAAAACCTCAAGTCGAAAATTTTTCAACTTACGACGAATACAGATACTGAGATTTTTTCTGAAAACTTACTCTCGCATCTTGGTCGTTGTATGTAACTTGTTCATATATTCCTTCGTCCTCTAACATTGATACTTATATGCAGCACCTATTCTACATAAATGAAGTTTCCAATGAAGTTTTGTTGTATTGGGTCATTTTAACGTTCCAAACATTTCGTGGTAATTTTTCGCCTCTTCAAATTACCTTATTCCTTCAGGACAGCATGACTTTATAGATAGCATGCTTGACCTTTCGTTGATTCAGATTAATTCAATTTCTAAGCTGTCTAATAGAAATCTTGATCTTATCTTAATCAATGATCACGTTAATCTGAATGTCTCTAGAACATCACCTTTGTCTATCCCGAATACATGTATCACATAACTTCAGAAGGTGCTTTGTGATTGCTAATTATCTAGGATGCATTTACCTATGTCTAGCTAGCCCGCCGTTGCTTGCGTAGAGGAAACTAACTAAGCTTTTTTATACAACCGAAAAAACAGTTGACATAAATATTGTTTTAGAAAACTTTGAATTCACTCTTCCAAAAAGCATCCCCATGACCAATTTTTCTACACCACTATGCAATTCATTAACTTTGTAAAGTTAAAGAGAAAGTCTTCTGGTCTGCAATCAACTTTCATTCTTGGGACTGAAAAAGCAAGCAATGATTCCGCTTTCTCGGTCCTCTTTGCTAACTTTTTCAAATTAACTTATTCCTCTCTTTCGCTAATAATTTTTCTAATCCCTATAACATTGTTTCGTCCAACTCTATCATTGCTCCCACTATTTCACACCTTTCTTGTAATATCCATATAAGACTCCTACTCTGCTGTGCCAAACAATATTCCAATTTGATTTCTCATGGAGTGTATTGGTTCCCTTCTTCGTCAATTGCTACAGCTTTTTAAACTATACCTTGAGTCAACTGACTTTCCCACTCTTTGGAAACAATCGTATATCATTCCTCTCCACCTAAAAGGTGGTATGTCTGATTTTACGAACTAATAGGAAAAGCTAAGTTGTCCACCATTCCTAAATTATTTGAAAAAAAGAATAACTACCTCCTTGCAGCAACTCTGCAAGTCTCTAATCTCCCCTGTTCAGCATGATTTTGTTAAGAGTCCTCATAACCTCATTAGTTAATAATGGTTTCTTAACAATTCAGCAAATTGATGCCATTTATATTGGCTTCAGTAAAGCTTTTAACTCTGTCAACCATGATATTTTCATTTCAAAACTTGACCGTATTGGTTATCCTACCTTACAGCTCTACTGGATTTCTTCCCATTTAAAGGGTAGAACCCAAAGAGTCTTAATAAGATCCCATACATCAAAGCTGGTTCAACTTACTTCTAAAGTTCCTAAGGGTAGACATCTTGGATCATTACTTTTTACATTATTTATTAATGACCTTCCCTCAGTAATAACTCTTTCTCGTATACTTATGCATGCTGATGATGTAAAACTTATTTAATCATACTCTGATTATTTACATCCTTCTTGCCTACAGGATGGCTTAAATTTTAAAAAACTACGGTGTTCAGCCAATCAGTTGTATTAGAATTGTTCTAACTGCATGTTTATGATGTTTAGCAGTACTATGTCCCATGTTGTTAGCTATACCATAGACAATTTCCCTTACAGTGCATCAAAGCTCTTAAAGACCTTGATGTTCTTCAAGATTCTAAGCTACTTTTCAATAGTCAAATATCCACTGTTGTAAACGAAGGTAAGAGTTTTCTGGCTTTTATTAAACGCTGGTCAAAAGAGTTTAATAACTCTTTCACAACAAAATTTCTATTAATATTTTTGGTATGTCCAATCCTGTAATACTGCTCATGCATTTGGGGTCCGCAGTATGATATGCATCATCATCAGGATCGGATAGAGTCCATTCAAAAGCAATTTTTGCATCTTGCCTTACGTGGTTTCAATTGGGATACCAATTTTAGTTTACCATCGTACCCTAGCAGTCTTTCAATTATGAATCTTCCGTCGCTAACAAAGCGTAGAACGATTCTTGGTGTTGTTTTTATAAGTCAATTGTTGGTGACATAGATTCACCTTTTCATCTATGTAGTAACTTCTGCGTCCCCATTTGACCTACATGATGTTACTGTCCTCTCTTTTTGTCTTCGTGCACAACGGATTACACCTTGCACAATTCATTTCAGGTAATATGTACTCAGTACTTTATTTCACGTATTCTTCATAGAAATCTCCCTTCCCCCAATTAAATCTTCGCAAATCACTGATCACTCGCAGTTATGAGAAGGGGCATAGCTTGCCGGACTGGCTAAATATTCACCCCACCGGATCAGTGACCTACCATCTTTTCAATATCTTTCTCTTTATACTTAACTTATATTATATTTGCCACTTTCATATGTTTATTTTGTTATTACAGGATTAAGTTTAAGACTCACATTGTCATACACATATCTTTTAAACTACTCCTGCCTATTTTAGCTGTAGGTTCTATTACATAACTAAGAAAACTTGCTGTAAACAGGGGTATAGCTGGCTAGGCAGACAACTAAAATACCCCTATCGTGTCGGTGATGTTACTAGAATCATTTATATTTTCTTTAGGCTTTTAGCAAGTAATCTTTTGATGTTTATATTCGTTTGATTTGAAAGCACACAATCACAAGCATAAAAGGTCACAAATGATACCTAAAGCTAACAATCCTGAAGCTGTTAAGATCACCATTAAGGTCACCAATAAAGCCATATTTATGTATTTTTATTATTCTTTTCTTTTATTTATTGAATCTTCTTTTAATTATGAGACTAACAATAAGTTTACATATCTTCTAACTTAACATTTACTAACAGGTCAATTGGACTGTAATGTGATTGCACGACCCTAGAGTCTAGAGTCTGGGCAACCTTGTTAAATCTTTCACGAGATGCTTAGTGCAAAAGGTGCAAAGAGAACTTGCCATATTACATTTCTTTATGTTATGCTGTTACATCTCTGACTGGTTGTATTTTCAAGTATCTTTATATGATGTCGTTTCAAACATACCACGGTGCCCCGGTGATGGTTCTCAAAATCTTTGACTAGGCACTCTAGCTAATATCAATATTTCTATTGCTGGCATGCCCCCATACTTGGGAGCCATATGTCCAGATAGAATTGTAAAGCAGGACCTTATGGTCTAGGCTAAGGCGAGCGAGCGTTAATAAGCAAATGGAGCTTTTAAAGTTTTTTCTTAGCTTCGGTGTGCGTAAGTTATCATCAACCCAGCCCCTCCACACGCTAAACCTTTTCGTCTTGAATTCCACTAAACCAGGAAGAGTATAATCTCGGCTACCGAAGCACACCCGCTAAAACGGTTCTTCTTAGAGCGACAAAATGCAAGCAACCAATCACAACACAATTAGAGCCTGATGCAACATTACCTTAATGACGAAATTAGTCTACTTGTAAAATACCCACAAAAATATATACCCATACACTCACACACGCAAGAAACGATTTAAAGTTTCACCTTCGTCGCATGCAGATAATAATTCTGAAACTTAATAGTGTAGTGAGAGATTCTTTCAACAAATATTGCATATAGCGAAAAGACGCTTGACGCGTAATGCCAATAAAATCATAAATAAATTAATAAACTAAACCTCGGCTAAGACTATGTGTCAAAAATACATGTTTATCCAGCTAAAACGTGAGCAAGAGGACCGTCGGTTCTTTTTGCATCGGAATAATGCGCACTTCTCTTTTGTCACCGCGTCACCCGAAATTAATAATAATGCAAATTCAGATCGGCTGCGGTCAATCACCGCCACCGTCCACATCTCAAAAGATTCAATGCGCAGAGTGCTCTACTATGCACTGGCCAAAGAGACATGCGGTTAGCTACGGTAAGTGGCACATCAATCACTTTAACAACCGCAACAGTAACTACAACAACAACTGCAAAAGTATCGACTGTCCACTGAATTCCGTCGACTGCAAAATACGCCATCTTTGAGTCATCGATCAAAACAAACCAAATCAAAACTATTGCATCGACCGCCGCGCTGTCTGCTGAGCAGAATAAACAGTGAAGAAACTATGCCAATCGTGCAGATTTGAATAGATCGCTATATGCAAATTAAAAGAAAGCCAAGCCCCCTAAACTGTAAGCCAAAAATTACCAGCGGTAATTCCAGCCTAGTACCGAGCGAAAAGCCTTCTAATACTAAAAGATTTGGAATTCTGGCAGACAACTCTGACGATCTGCCTCCTGTAGCTGAGGAAAAGAAGCCAAAGCCACACCCCATTTATATCAGAGAGAAAAGCTCCAGTGTTCTCGTTAACAAAATAATAGAGCTCATTGGAACAGACAATCTCCACATAATTCCCCTCGTCAAAGGCAGTATACATGAAACCAAAATTCTCACGAAGTTTGAAAATAATTTTAGAGTACTATCGAACCATTTAAACGATATTAAAATAACTTCTACACGTACCAGCTGAAAAGCAGCAAGGGACTGCAAGTCGTATTAAAGGCCATTCACCCTGATATAACACCCGCAGAAGTAACTAAGGCGCTACAAGAAAACGGTCTTAGCGCTAAGACTGACTGACTAAGACGATGTGCACCCAATATACAACCTTCAGTTCCTACTGCACCGTAGAATAACAGTAGAAGAGCCACATAAACGCAAAGGGGTCGATGTATGAATTTTCAAGAATATGGCCTTACAAGATCGTACTGTACACTGCGAGCGGTGTATGTAGTTTGCGGAGAGCTTCATAACTCCCCCCACTGTACAGCAAGCAAAGACAACCCCAACAAAAAAAGTGTGGCAACTGCGGTGGTAATCACCAGGGAAACCACAAAGTCTGCCCCGTATATAGGGAGATGAAAAGTCGAATCCAACAGCGAACTACCGCTATCTGTATTAGTACAAGAGAGCTTTTCGTTCATAACTAGGGTGGAATTACCACGGATCATTTTTGCTTAGAGTTTAGGGGGCTTGGCTTTCTTTTAATTTGAATATAGCGATACATACCAATCTGCACGGTTGGCCTAGTATTTTCATTACTTATATTTTGTTCAGCTGACAGCCCGGCGGTCGATTCAATAGTTTTGGTTTGGTTTGTTTTGATCGATGACTCATAGATGGCGTATTTTGCAGTCGACGAAATTCAGCGGGCAGTCGATACTTTTGCAGTTGTTGTTATAGTTACTGTTGCGGTAGTTAAAGCGATTGCTGTGCTACTTACCGTAGATAAGCACAGGGCTCTTTGGCCTGTGCATACCTGCGCCTTTCCATTTTTGAGAAGTGGTATCAACGGAGAGCAAGAACGCGCTCTCCTGCTCGATATGTGCAAGAGTTCGCTCGTCAGGTTGGGGGTGATTGAACGTAGCCGATCTGAATTAGCATTATTATTATTTTCGGTTCACGCGGCGACAAAAGAGAAGTGCGCATTATTCCGTTGCATAGTCTTAGCCGAAGTTTAGTTTATTTATTTATTTATGAGTTTATTGGTATTTATTGATTAATTAATTAAATCTTTTGTGTGGTTTCATCATACAAAGCGTGATTTCTCGATATACAGTATTTGTTAAAAGAATCTATCACTACACTATTGAGTTTCAGAATTATTTTCTAGCACCACAATAAAAATCACGCCTGCATGCGACTACGACTCCAGTTCCATGAACAAAAATGTGGAGTATAAGATAATAGTATATCATACCCCACGCACTTTTGTCGTTAAACTGTTAGGTCGTAAAACGTAAAGATGGGGAATACATGCAGTGCTGATCCGTGCGTCTTTCAGATTCATAACTGATATGTTAAAAAAAATGCGTTCATAAATTTGACATATGCATTTTTGTAGCTGATAGTCGAGTTCGACATTGCGTTCGAGCGATCTAAAGTGCTTGAGTGGCCTGTTA
>SCDZ01001068.1:0-14765 GCA_004143845.1 Drosophila lacertosa | reverse complement strand
CGCCGGCGTCTGTAGCTTCTTAACCAGTTCCAAAAAATTCCGGTTTTGTTGCTCCAACAACGCGGAGACATCCCTTGGCAAAGTTTGGTTAGGGCCGAATCCCACTTCTGATGTCGGAGAACTTAAGTCATCCCCTTGTAAGTCGTCATTGTTGGTTATTTGATCGTTCGGTTCCTGGTTGTCCGAACCCAATTCTGGCGAATGCAGCGAGTCTTCGTTGCCTTTATTGCTCATAATTGTCTCTTACAGATCACTCGCGCGTCAAACTCACGCCACGCTAAAAACCCAGAAAAAGAAGAGAGAGACCAGACCTAGCAACGCAAACGAAGCCACACTCGGACTCAGTTCGCAAACTGAGTCCCCATTCTACCAAAACTAGTATCTAGTATATCTAGCATACCAGCACAACCCATGGTCATACCTGTCGAGATGCTGCACTGCACACTCTCAGACATCTACATAAACATACCTATTAACATATGTGAGCATTGACTGTGAATGGCACTTTGTAAGAATGTGTAAGTTAGTTTTGAAACAGAAGTGCAAGCGATCGGTTAACCAACAATTAATATCTCAATTAAAAAATATTCGCGATCAGCTTTTGTTTACTGACGCGCAATGGTCGAAGTTGCCGCGGTTTAAACTGTTAAGCTCTATTTTAAAAATTCGTGAATAAATTTTCAAACAAAAAATATCATTAGGCTAATGGCATAGTAGACCTAACATTCATCAAAATAAGACATTAATTGCTGAGCTCACTGCAATCTATAATAAATATTCAGTGCTACGTTCTTTGGCTACGACTGCACCGCTACAACTATTCGTTTAAGGTATAGCATGAGATTATCATATAAATACTGTTTTGTTTGTTAATGCCTGTCCCGCGTTTTGTGTAGTTTTGCGAGACATTAACAAATGTTCATTTCAAATAGTATACATTTTTTATTTAAGGTAAAGTAATTGTTAAATTTCAAATGTTTTTTTTAATTTTTTTATTTCCCTTGTTGACTAATAATAAAAAGTATATAAAAAAACATAAATACAGCATAAAATGAAATTTTTTTTTGATTCTACAATTCAAAAAAATTAATGTTTAAATAGTTCGTGACTTTAAATGTGTTTTGGCATTTAACTCAATTACATGCGTTGCACAATAATTATTAAAACAAAAATAAGAAGCAGTTACAGAACAGCTTAACCGTCTTAGAGGAGTCTCGCCAGAGATGGCGCCTCTACATTTTTTATTGCCGGAAAACAAGAAAATTTCTTTTCATAGAGACAAGCAATGAAAGCTCGAGGAATTACCAATCGCAAAAACATAAGTTGACTAGCAGATGCTGTGTAGAATCTTTTGATATCGTTTAACAAATTTAAATTTATTATTGCAAGATTGGATTTGAGATTTGCCCGACAAAATGCCGGTCCATGTAAGCCAACAGAACCTTTGTATTTTACGACAAGGTGACCCAGCCGCTGTGGTAGTTTTTTAGGAGATATATAGAAATAATGCCCTCTACATATTCATCTGCAGATTAATAAAATCCATTAGGTGGGCTGTCAGCTTAGCCGAGCGGTTTTCGAAGGAGCCAGAATCAACAATGAAAAAGCCACTTTCATGGCATATTATGGAGTTACATCGCTTTTTTTTTTTGCCAAAGGTGTTAGCTCGCACTAAGATTTAATTTTAACCAAAGCGATCAGCGAAGTTAGCGTGATCTTATTAATTACTAATTGAATTCTCAGTTGCCGTATTTATGTGCAACATCTCCGGGGCTTTCAAGGAAAGTATATTGTTACGCTCGTCTTTGATTGGTGTTGATTGGTGCTCCCGGTTATATGAATGTTGACTTTATGTTGCTGAACTCGTTATTGTTGATGATAACTGTGTCGTAACAAAAATTAATTAAAATTGTGCCTTCAGTTTGATGTTTAGTATCGTTCCATCCGTGCCGTTGAAATCGTTTACCACGATGATGCCATTGCCAAATTCTTCTATCTTCGGTATATGCCCGGCGTTGCTGAAGCTGCAAACTGTCTCCTGACTTATGTATACAATTAGTATTATTAAGATTTACCATCTTATTTTGAGTGCACAGAGAATTTTTATTATTATCTAGGTGTTCAATGGAATTATTTTTAATTATCGGTTTTATAACAATATTTTGACAATCTTCTTTTTTTATGTTAAGAACTTTTACGAGTTAAACAAGGGTTGATTTATTATGTAATGTAGAAATATCTGAGAATTCCAAACATTTCTTCAACTGAAAGGGGTGGCATATTGCTGTTTTTTAAAAAGTTTACTAATTTCTTCAAAATTCTTTTTCATTTACAAGTAGAGAATATATTATATTTAATCTGGCCCATTGAATCGGGTACCTTATATTTATAACTTGTTCCCTTAACAATCTAATTTGGTTTTGTAAGCTTATGTCTATTTCGTTGCTGGGAAAAACTTTCTTACTGAATTTGTCAAAAGATTTTCGTTAATTTGTTTAGTCTTTGTTCAAATCGTCCAAGCGTCACTACAGTTTCTCATTTCTATAAATCCGTTAGAACTGTTGTCCCTTTGTCTTCTTTTACAAATTCTCTCTGAAATCTAGTTCTAGTTAAGAACCTAACCTGGCATTTCTTTTAACAAGTATTTCTGTAATTTGTTTTTGTTTACTTTTGTCTATTATCTTGCCTGCCTTTGCCGTACTATCTGAAGTTATCTTTTGTCCGAAAAATACGTCGAGTGGTTTTTTATTTTGTTACTGAATGTATTGAATACGTTAAGGTAGCCCTGTGCAATCAATGGAATCTTTCCACTTGCCCATTGACAGCACTCTTATAATTAGGTGCTTAAAAATCTTGTATGCTTGGGTAGTCTTTTACTGTGAAATTAATTGTTTCTGAATTTACAGATCTCTCGTTGTCCATTACAATGAACTTGGGTACACAATAATAAAACATTATGTCATGTAAAGGCTTTCTTATATCTGCTATGGTTTTAGAGTAAATAATTCTAACTTGTGCAAGCTTAGAAAGTTTGTCCAATGCTGTTAGAATCAACATTTTTTCCATGGAGTATAATTCTTTGTGAACAATCTGTTCAGGAAACTCGGGAATGGGTGTTTCTTTTATTTGTGAATTAGGAGGATGTCTGGGATATTTTTGTTTTTTTTTTCAAATCCTGTTAAACAAAATTTTTTATTCTATTTTAATTCTAGATGGATTTTATATTTCTGAACTATGCTGGATAAAGATATTGAATCTTCCCCATTAAATCTTCTGAGGTGAAGATACCATTGATAAGAAATGAATTTAAATGTTTTTTTATTGTTGTTAGATATTCGTCTGTGTAATTTTGTTGTTAAATTATATGTCTGTGAAAAGTTGGGAAGGGACTACAAAAATTGGAATCTTCTGGTTGCGACTTGCGGTTGAAATTTTCATTTTTAAAAGCATTAATAGTTACTTCAATACTTGAAATGAGATATTCGGACGAACTTCTAGAACTGTGTTGGTTAGATGCTACTGAATTGATTTGACTGACATATGTATGTTTTGTAAATTAACTCGAAATTATACTCTTCCAAATATGTTTTCCATCTTTGGTTTTAAAGCCAACAATATTGCAAACATTTCTTTTTCGTTCGTGGAAGCGTCAGTTGTTACTTAGAATTCTTTTTAAAAGCTGGGGTAGTGCAAAGTCACCTCGTTAGGCACCAATCAGTTTTTTATTTTTCCAAATGCCTCGGTCGCTTCTTGGTAAAGCTCGATTGATTTTTTTGATGATTGTTTTTTGGACACCCGACCGTCCTCCCCTCTTAAAAGAGAGGCAAGTGGCTTTGCCATCTTAACGAAATTTGCGATAAGCGTCCTGTAATATCCAGCCAATCCTGGGAAGGTCCTTAAGTCTCTTAAGGTCTTAGGATGCGGATAATTGGCCTTTGTCTGAGATGACAAAGACGAGTAACTCAACCTTATTTTTAAAAAAATTCGCATTTATCCAACCGACATTTAATGTTGGCCTCTTGCAATGTTCTAAAAATTTAGCTCAGATTTTTGGTATGTGTATTTTGTATTATGTGTATTGTATTTAGAATATCGTCGAGTGCGCGTTGGAATATCGAAGGGCCATATTTTAATCCAAAAGGGAATCGTGTAAACTCATATTTTCCGTTATTCACTGAGAAAGCAGTTTTTTTCAATATAGGGCGTATTTAAAGGAATCTGATGAAATGCTGATACAATTTTTCTTTTACCGGAATGCGGATATTGTTATGATGGTCATAATTTTTTTATGACCCAGTGTCTATTAGTATTTCAAGTGTCGGTTCATTTCGCACTTTGCATTCAAAGTGCGGGAATGATGAATTCAATATTCTACAAAATTTAAGCTAGTCTGGTCATAATAGTCTGTATGGTTTGGTTATCTGTATATTGAAGGTTCGTTGTCTCTTGACTGTTGGGACAGATGGCCTTTGCCTGCTTCGAACTGAGGTCTGTTTATATAATTAACTTGTTCGATTTGAAAACGTCTTCGTCCATTGGTTCTGGACGCGCTAGTGGTTTAGGTGCCATAGGCCGAAATCGATTTGATTATGTCGTGGAGTTGCCTGTTGGTAATGGCGCTGGTAATAAATTGGTCATGGTTCATTGAATTTTTGCGGATTAGTGTATCTTGGTATCATGTTCCGTGGAGGAATTGGTGGTGGTTGACGTTGACCCCAAACGTAAGAGGGTATCATAGTTCTTGGTTCTGGTATTGGCCTTTGGTTCGGATGGAAATGCTTATATTCTGAGATCTTAAGATTTTGAACTCTATTATTAGCATGGGTGGTCCTGTACGATTGGTTTCTAACTTTAGACATAAGTTAAGAGCGGGCGGAAGATCTGTTGGTTCTTTTATACCCAATAAGCGAGGCAAGCTTCGGCGTAGTCCTCGTACAAAAGTATATAAAGCTTTGTCTCTGTCGTAACCATTTGAGATTCTTTGCCTAGCCCCATGGAATTTCTTTTATTTAAAATTGATGATAAAAGTTTGTAAACAACTTGGTAGAAATCTTCTGTCGACGTCTGGCTACCCTGTTCTGTCGTTGTCAGTCCAGTAATTTTGTTGGGTATTGTATGTAATATTCCGAAATACTTCGGACTGCCTATTTGGTCAGCGTACGTCTCTAAAATTCTATCTATATCCTTCATCCAGCCACTAAATTCGGACGGGTTGCCTGAAAATTCCCTTATGCACTTCACTACTTCGGGTAGCCGATCTATGTCTCCTTAATTGGCACGATATTGGGGGTTAATAGATAAGATGGTTGCGTTGGCAATTGCTGTGCAATTCTTTCGCCGATGTAAGATTGCAATTGTTGTCTGTTCTGTTCGTCTACGTTTCTGTTTTGTTCGAACACTGCTTGTCTACATAAGTTTCGTTGTTGCTGACTTTGGTTTTGCTCTTCATTTGTACAGCTTCGTCTTCTATGTTTAAAATTGGTGGTCTTATCAAATAACTCGGATCCGCCATTCAATAAGGGGTGTTATGAAAACAATTTTTAGTCAGGGTTTAAATCAATGCAAATCAGTTGAAGATATGTGGACTAAGAATTCAGAGTTTAAGTTATCGAATTGTGTTTGTATGGTTTCGGTTTATAAATTTACTTTTGTATATTTGAGTGTTTGTGTGTTAGTATATTTGTTCTACTTTAGATTATCGAGTGTCAAAACTTGCAATACAGTCGCCCAAAATATTTGTTAATTATCTTAAAACATTTTGACTTTTGTTTTTAATCTTATTGATTAAATTTCTATTAGATGCGATTTTTAAATTTTGTTTTTAACTTTACAGTGGGAACTATAATTTGTAAATATGTAATTGTTTCATTTTTTCCTATATTTTTATATATATTTTATGTTTTGAAAAATAGCGGCTGGTTTTTCCCTCCTACTTTTTTAGGGTTTGAGGTAATCGCAGTGTTGGGAAATTTTATACAACAATTGTAGTGTATGAAATTGGTCAAAATTTATTATTTTTGGGTGTCCCACTGGGATTTCGATGTCCATATAAAATATTCTAGCTTATGATTTTCCAAAGCTGCAGTCCTTTTCTTTACTGGTTAAGTTTGTAAACAGGAGTATCTGAAGACTACACTGCGAACCAAGCCCGCGAACTTAGTTTTGATTTTTGACTATCGTACGCCCTGCTCGGGCGGCAGTTAAATAAAGAGATTCTTTATTTTATTAAGAAGTATATTTTTATTTAACTTGTATCAGAGATAAATACTTTTAAGCGATTTAGACAGTTCCAAAATATTCAACAAAATCAACGTTTAGATCTAATTAAATTAGCGAAATACCAAAAACCTGATTTTTATTAAAATTATGGACGCGGATGTTTTTATCTAATCGCTGTCGGAAATTTCATTAATCAAATGATTGATCAAATGGTTAAGCCAATCCAATCTTATCCAAACAGTTGCCGATATTGTCTAATATGGGCGATTCACCATATATCTCACATCAAACCTCAAACAGATTAAATTGGGCGAAAACCGAAAAAAAACATTTTCTTTCAATAACAACAAGGATGTATTTTGCAGACTTCCTTTGGCTTGAAACATATTTCAGAGTGCAATAGATGATGCCTTATTGAAGCAAATTGGGGAAACGTGCTATGGCGTATTAATTTTAGAAGTTTTCAACGAAGACTACGTTAAACATAAAGAGCGGGTCTTGAACAATCTTAGAGACACTATAATTCGAATATCTCACAAAAAATCCAAAAACACAGGCTATTAAAGATTTTCAGCCGTTAAAAACCTTTTTCGGATTTGGTCAACTTAGGTCATTCCAAGTCACTATAGACAATTTTCCTATACTATAGACAAATTCTTGCAGATCGGCTCCGGTCAATCACCCCAAACCGACACAGCACAGCAATCTTTTTAACTACTGCAACAGTAACTACAACAGCAACTGCAACGGTATCCACTTTCCGGTCTATTTGACTCTATCGATGAATACAAACCAAACTAAAACTATTGCATTGACCGCCGCGCTGTCAGTTGAACAAAATATAAGCAATGGAAATACTATGCCAACCGTGCAGATTGAAATGAAGCGCTATATTCAAATTAAAAGAAAGTCGAGCCCTCTAAACTCTAAATCAAAAATTACCCGTGGTAATTCCAGTCAAGTTACGGGCGACAAGTCGACTAATATTAACAAATTTGGAATTCTGGCAGACATCTCTGACTATCTGCCCCCTGACGGTGAGGAAAGGAAGCCAAAGCCACCTTCCTATATATATCAGAGAGAAAAGCTCCAGTGATCTAGTTAACAAAATTATTGAGCTTATTCGGACGGACAATTACCACAAAATTCCCCTTGTCAAGGGCACATAAAACCAAAATTCAAACCAAGTCAGAAAATAATTTTAGAGTACTGTCGAAGCATCTAAACGACACTTATAAAAACTTTAACACTGACCAACTAAAAAGCAGCAAGGGACTGCAAGTCGCACTAAAGCGTATGAGCCTGATGTAACACCCGCATAAGTAACTAAGACGCTACAAGAAGAAGGATTTAGTGTTAAGACAGTTTTCATCATCTTAAACAAGAATAGAAAGCCGCAACCACTCTTCAAGGTAGAACTTCAACCTGAAAGCAAGTCATTAAAGAAAATCGAAGTGGCCTCAAAAAAGAAACTTCAGTTCCTACTGCACCGTAGAATAACAGTAGACGAGCCATATAATCGCAAAGGCCCGGTTCAATATATGAATTGTCAAGAATATGGCCATACAATATCGTGCTGTATACTGCGAGCGGGGTGTGTAGTTTGTTGAGAGCTTCATGACTGCGCACACTGCATAGCAAGCAAAAGCGACCCCAGCACAAAAAAGTGTGGCAACTACAAAGGCTGCCCAGTATTTAAGGATATGAAAAATCTAATCCAACAGCGAGATACCGCTACACACGCTCAAAACGCTCCTTTCACAGTATCCAAAACAAACCCAGATGTAAAGCTACTTTCACACTTTGCAATCAAATATAATTTTGAAATGCGAGCCTTCCGAACAAATCATCCCTGTGTTAAAGCACGTTTTGCGACTGATATTCTCAAACCGTATAAATCACCATTGCCACAATTTGCTGAAAACTATCTACAGGCCACATCTATAAACATACAATTGGATAGTAGTAACCAACTTACTCTATCCGCCGTATATTGCCCCCTTCGCTTCTCCATATCTGAAGACGAGTTCATGCAGTTTTTAACTCACTTGGAGAATACTTCATAGCAGCAGGATACCACAATGTCAAGCATACACACTGGGGATCTCGTCTCGTGAACCCAAAGGGAAAGCAGCTTTATAATGCAATTATAAAAGCCAACAACAGCCTCGATCATGTCTCTCCAGGCAGACAAACATACTGGCCGACAAACCCCGAGAAAATACCCGATACAAAGAGTCTTATTAAGATCCCATGTCTCAAAGCTGGTTCCAGTTTCTTCTGGAGTACCTCAGTAATGACAGCCCCTCAGTAATAACTCATTCTCGTATACTTATGTATCCTGATGATGTAAAACTCATTTTATCTTTCTCTGATTATTTACATCATTCTAGCCTACAGGATGATTTCAATTCTATGCAACTATGGTGTTCAGCCAATCAGTTGTATTTAAATTGTTCTAAGTGTATGTTTATGACGTATAGCCGTACTATGCCCCATGTAGTTAGCTATACCATAGATAGTTTCCCTTTACAAAACATCAATGCTGTTAAAGACCTTGGTGTTCTTCTGGAATCTAAGCTAAGTTTCAATAGTCACATATCCACTATCGTAAACGAAGCTAAGGGAGTCCTAGGTTTCATTAAATGGTGGTCAAACGAGTTTAATGACCCTTTTACTACTAAACTTCTATACATATGTTTGGTATGTCCAATCCTGGAATACTGCTCATGCATTTGGAGTCCGCAGTATAAAATTTATCAGGATCGGATAGAGTCCGTTCAAAAGCAATTTTTGCTTTTTGCCTTACGTGGCTTAAACTGGGATACCAATCTTAGTTTACCATCGTAATCCAGAGGGCTTTTACTGCTGAATCTCCCGTCGCTAACAAACCGTAGAACAATACTTGGTATTGTTTTTCTACATAAGTTAATTGTTGGCGACATTCACCTTTTCGTCTAGGTCGTCTAAATTTCATTGTCCCCTTTCGACATACTAGAAATTACTGTCCTCTCCTTTTGTCTAAGTGCACAACAGATTACGCCTTGCACAATTCATTTCGGGTACTATGCACTCAATATAACACACTACATCACGTATTCTCCTCTGAAATCTCTCTTCCCCTAATCAAATCTTTGGTTTCAGCATATCTTCGGCAAATCACTGATCACTCTCGGCTATGAGATCAGTGGTTTGCCATCTATTTCTATATCTTTCTCTTTTTACCTAACCTCTATTATAGTTTTCACTTCCATATCTTAATTTTATTAGTATAAGATTTAGTTTTAGACTTATTTTAACATAAATGTACATTTCTTTTCAACTTCTATCCTATTTCAGTTACAAGCCCCGGGTCAAATCAATACGTAACTATAAAATATAACAATAAGAGTCTAAAGTGTCTTATTGACACCGGCTTAACAGTAAATATGCTAACTCGCAACATTTACCAATTACCTGTTAAACAGACCTCTTTTACACCAGCAATGGTTCACTCACCATAAACAAGATTACTATCTGACCCCCAACCGATGTTTTCCCAACAGCTCAAGATTTTTTAATAAATGCTTTTTTCAACGATTATGATATGCTTATTGGACCCAAATTATTACCCAAAGCAAAAGCAGTAATTGACTATGATAGGCAGACAGTAAAAATATTTACTAACCATTTCAAACTAATTAACTCAAATAACTTTCCAGATCAAAACCATTTTCAAGAAAACCTTGAATTCAAGGAAACTTTATTTCGTCTAAGTCATTTAAATATAGAAGAGAGATCTATTCAATAATATTCAGTATCGAGAAGGCTACATCCTCACTTTCACTAACAAAGAAGAACATACTATTAGCACTACGCACACCATTCCGATCTTTTCGAAATTATTTAGTAACCCACAAGCTTATAAAAAGGAGGTGGAAACCCAATCTCAAGTCATGCTAAAACAAGAAGCAAGTCAATAAAACAAGAGAAAGTAACTCACCATACTACAGCCCTTTTTGGTTTGTACCCAAAATATTAGATGCCTCTGGACAAAATAAATTTCGTATTGTAATTGATTACAGAAAATTAAATGAGATCACTGTAAATGATGGATACCCTATACCCAACATGGACGAAATATTGAGTAAGCTAGGCAGATGCAATTATTAAACAACAATCGACCTAGCAAAGGGCTTCCATCAAATTGAAATGAACCCAGAATTAATAGCCAAAACCGTATTTTTAACTAAGTACGGGCACTACTACAGCGATGCATGAATAATATCCTCGGTCCACTCTTAAACAAAAATTGTTAAGTTTACTCAGGTGATATTATAGTCTTTTCCACTTCACTCGAAGAACATTTGCAGTCTTTAAACGCAGTTTTCGAAAAACTATCACAAGCCAATCTAAAATTGCAATTAGATAAGTGCCAATTTTTAAAACAAGAAAAAAAATTTTCATTGCTAAATATGGAATAAAAAATAATCCCGAAAAAATACAAGCCATAAAAAAGTTCCCATTACCAAGCAATCCTAAAAAGATCACAGCTTTTCTTGGTCTTACAGGTTATTACAGGAAATTCATTCCGAACTTTGCTGACATTTCCAAAACTCTAACTAGATGTTTGAAAAAAGACTCTAAAAACACTAAGCAGACAGATTACATAGAAGAGTTTGAAAAGCTAAAATATTTAATTTCCGAAGATCCAATTTAAAAAGTACGCAATTTCGAAAGAAAATTCGTGTTAACCACAGACGCAAGCAACGTAGCTTTAGGAGCCGTTCTCTCACAAGACGGACACCCTATTAGTTTCATTGGCAGAACCTTAAACGAGCACGAAATAAATTACAGTGCACTAGATAAAGAGCTTTTAGCCATAGTCTGGGCTACCACTTTGTTGGTTGCACAAATTAAAAGAGCCCAATGCTAAGTTAACACGGTGGAAGATTAGACTTTCGGAGTACGACTTTGACATTAAATTCATAAAAGGCAAAATTCAAAGTGCAGAAGAAGATAATAATAGCTTCATATGCCAATCAGAAAAACCCATCAATTGTTTTAAAAAACAAGTTATATTTTCCAAAGGACCGCCTAGTGTTAGGCATGAAACTTTTTTAAAAAAAAAACAAATAACCCATATTTCATATGATAATATGACAACAGAAAATGCCGAACGAATTTTAGTCGATCTCCTCTGTACGTAGACTAGCGCATTATTTATAGATAGTGACTGTTATCAATACAAAACAGAATAAAATCATCCGTAGCCTGATTTTATTACAAAATATATCTTCATATACAAAATTTAAGGAATTAGTTCTGAACACCCACGAAAAACTTCTACATCCCGGTGTACAAAAAACCTCAAAACTTTTTGGTGAAACCTACTATTTTCTTAATAGTTAACTACTTATTCAAAACATAATAAATGAAAGTCATATTTTCAATTTATCTAAATCAGAGCACCGTAACATGACGTTGAAAATTACACCCATACCCCAACACTGTCGCGACAAATTCGTGATAGACATTTATTCTTTTGAAGGCAATCACTATTTGAGCTGCATAGATATTTATTCAAAGTTTGCTACACTTAAAAAAAACAAAAGATTGGATAGAATGTAAAAATGCGCATATTTAATCAATTAGGGAAACCTAAAGTATTGAATGCAGACAAAGACGGCGCATTCACCAGCTTAGCTCTCAACCGATGGTTCGAAAGTGCGAATATCGAATTACAATTCAACACAGCAAAAACAGGAATATCTTCACCACATCATGTTACACCCAACAAATTCAAATAAATAACATCGATACTAATCATGGATATTTGCTTTTTTCGAATAGAACAATACAGATGCCATCTGCAATTGAACATCATTGCTTAAGAATTAACTTAACGGCAATTGACAGCATAGCTTCCCATTTTAAGCAAAGTATAACTAACTCTACTACTGTACCCCATATCCAGCTTTTATATAAAAAAATGCTTAGGCCACTAAACGGAATAAGTTTGCATCAAGAAAATAGACAGAAACGCGGACTGTTTAATATAATAGGTTCCGCCTACAAATACCTTTTTGGAACTCCAGATGACAATGACCGAGTAGAAATTTATAAAAAATTAGAAGCGTTAGGAACAAACTTAATTAAGGTACACGAGCTCAATGACGTAATAGATTTAATCAACAAAAGTATGCAGAATATTCAAGAAACAGAAAACAAGCGTATAAATATTGAAACATTAGTATACGAACTCCTTCAATTTAGAAATGGGCATGCAGCTCTCTCGACTTGGACTGTTTAATCCAAAAATGTTAAACTACGACAGATTAGAAAACGTTAACGCAAGTAACATGTTATCAATTAAAACTTCCACATGGATTAACCACAAAGACGACTTCCTACTCATTATATCCCACATACCCACTTATCAGGAATTAATCAACATAGTGAAAATCGTCCCCTACCCTGACCACAACGGTTACCAGTTAAATCACACTAACACACAATCCTATTTTGAAAAAGACAATTAAGTACTTAATTCCGAAAAACATAGAAAAACATAAATTTAATAAACCAATTTGTAACTATAGGTATGTAGTATTCAATCATCATCAATAAAAAAATATATCGATCCAAATACAATTGTAACATGGAATCTAAGTGAAACCACATTGAAACAAAATTTTCAAAACTCCAAAAATAATTTACAAATCAAAGGAAACAAGGTTTATTCAAATAATTATAATAATAATAAATTGAAAAAGAAAATATTATTCTTAGCAAAAGTAACGAAACACCAGAAATATATTTGACTCGCTTATATTCACCTTTAGAATTAACAAAGATTAAAACTATAAAACACTCTGACATTGTACAATTAATTACTGAAAATAATTACAGATTTTATTTTGTAATCATAATAATTTTTCTTGTTATAATCTTACTGTATCTTTATTTAAAATACGTAACATTCAATCCAATTACACTATTGTATTCAAAAATAAGAACATTGAACGGAACAAATGTAAACGTAACCGAAGAACCACTACCTACATTATATCCATCAGTCCTTGCATAATCATGGACTTCTCTTTTAACATACAAAGTAAGAAATTCACATTGCTTTATACATAACCCACTTATGTTACAATGCCTTATGCAAAAGAATTGGCATAACACCAAACTTAGCAGAATCAGCCGCGCGAGTTAACATGCCGCCTCCCCCGGCCACAGAAAAACAACGCAGACCCGGCAACTACAAGCTCAGCGCCGAAGGACAACAACAAAAATCGCCAACATGCCAGAACTCTGAGAAACACACACATACATACTTCTTTGTAATAAAGATTCATTCTAATTTTGCACTCCGAGCAACACAGTCGTTTTGGTTTGCAATCTTTTCCTTCCAGCATTTCCTGGAACCATATTCGCATATGAGACCTCCTCTACTCCCTCGGTCACAGGACTGTAACTGGCGCAGCCGAACTACGAACAAGGGATTAACCATTCCCACTACGCTTATCGTTCTAATTCCCTCGAGGGTGAGGTGAGTGAACAGGTGACAGCGGTGGTTGTGGAAATTTTAGTAGTGAGTGGTGAATAATAATAATACATACTTAAAAGAAAGAACAACTGCAAAGGAAAATAAAACAAATAGACGTGCAAGTGCAAATAATTTAAACGAAACAAACAAAACCATATTCTAATTGCCACGCAAGCGAACGCATATGTGTACATCAACCGGTGATAAGGCACCGGGATCGCTTGTGCGGGACAATTTACAACAATTATACCAACAAGTTACTGTGTGTGATGACCGTATATGTGTACATCAATCGCTGATAAAGCATCGGGATCATCCATACACACCAACTCATAAAAAGAAACCAATGAATGGTAAAGAAATCAAAAATTCGACATCTCAAACTGCTGTGTGTGGTGACCGTGTGTGTGTGTCGGAAAACACTTGGTGTGCATATATGTACATATGTATGTATATGAGAGAGTATGGGTGTGCTTTTTGATATTTCACCAGAATAGGACATTTCCCAGAAAAATAATTTCATCACTATGGTAATGTTGCATCAGCCAATATTTGCATTGCGATTGGTTGTTCTGGTTTTGTAATTGTGAAAATAACCGTGTTGTCGCGGCGATAGCCTGGCGTCGCTGTCGCCGAGTGTGGTTTTTCATGCACAATAGAGGAATAGTAAGAAGATAGATCGATCAGTCGAACATTAGACTTCCCTGTGACCGGAACTCGCTGCGCAAGAACCGAATTATAATAATGACATCCCCTTAAAATATCGCCGACGCGCCAATGTACATACATATGTATGTGTACATCAATCGCCGACAAAGCACCGGGACCATCCGCACACAATGGTTTACAAATATAAATGTGAGTTGCGTAATTACCGACCGTATATGTATGTACATACAGTTTGACACGAAAATGTTTTCACAATGGAACATTTTTATATTTTTTGACTTCCACGCTTAATAAAACAGCCTATGGTTATGATTTCAATATATATTTTTTTACAGGTTGTTAC
>SCDZ01001067.1:0-14774 GCA_004143845.1 Drosophila lacertosa | reverse complement strand
GATACTAGATACTAGATACTAGATACTAGATACTAGATACTAGATACTAGATACTAGATACTAGATACTAGATACTAGATACTAGACACTAGATACTAGATACTAGATACTAGATACTAGATACTAGATACTAGATACTAGATACCAGATACCAGATACTAGATACTAGATACTAGATACTAGATACTAGATACTAGATACAAGATACTAGATACTAGATACTAGATACTAGATACTAGATACTAGATACTAGATACTAGATACTAGATACTAGGTACTAGATACTAGATACTAGATACTAGATACTAGATAGTATTAGTTAGTATTTTTAAGTACGTTAACTATGTATATTTTTGAACTTATTTTTATTTTTAAGTGACAGGATTTAATTATTCTGTTATTATTTATAACAACTTCAATTAAACTAATAAGCTAAATTTCGAATCCAACTCACTCTTTTTGAATAATTCAAAAGTTTGTAACAGCAGCAAAGTTCAGGGTATCTCCTAGTCGGGAGTTTCCTACTGTTAACTTGTTATCACTTACAATTTCAAATAGAAGCAAGGTCCATTTATTTCATTTAGTTAAAAGCAAGCAACTTAAACAGATATATATATCAACTCTTTTTTCTTTTTTATAAGGCTTCGTATCCTACTTATTCAAATGCAGTCACCAAAAAGTTAATACAGATATTTTGTATAATAAATTTTATAACTTATAAAAAACTCAATGTCATTTTTTAAAAAAGAAAAAAACATATAGAGACAAATTTGCACTGTCTGCTTGGAGCACATCCAAGTGCTGATCCGTGGAAACCTTTCAGTTTCAACTCATCTTATCGTGCAGTGAAAATCTTCAAAGTGATTGACGTCAGTTCTGTGCTCCTGGCCCTGCCAGCTGGCTGAGCAGGCACAAGGACACGCCACCCACCCACCCACGGGCGCCCAACGTCATCCGGTGGGAACAAAGCTTGCACTCCACAGAAAAAAAAGAAAGAAAGAAAAAAAATGCCAGTGCAATTGGTGCTGCCATTCTTTGGCGAATGCTTGAAGCATTTGCGCTTTCATTGTGGATCCTTGGCAGTCGCAGGACTTGCCACTGGGACCCACTTGTCGCAGGCAGCGTCGCCCATTGTCAGTGCAACTTTTGTTGCAAGGCTCGCGCAAATGCTTTAATCTTAAACATGCCAGCGGAACACTTGAGCATTGTCAAGTGGCTGCTGCCAGCTGCCAACTGCCAGCTGCCAGGTCGCAACACCCTCGGCTCAAGGCCCCCTCCCCTCCCCTCCCCTCCCCTCCCCTCCCCACCCCTTCCACAGTCCCCTTCAGGCAGACAGTTGTCCTCTGCACGCAAAGCAGACAGTTGACTTGGCCTTGGGTTTGGTCTGGGAGAGGGTCTTCCAAGCGGGTGCTGGTCTTTAAAGCTTTGTCTAATTTACAAATCCCTTAGTCATTTGAAGTGTTTATCTATCTATCGCTTACCGCAAACTCAAATGTTTCAAATCCTTTTGCGAGTTCCTTCACTCAATTTGTTGTTGTTTTGGTTTTCGGGTTTCGGTTTTCGGGTTTCGGGTTTCGTGCATGTGCACATTTAATTGAAATTTCCGCGACACGCCCACTGGCCGCCCACTTTTCTACGCACAACTCGGCGCTCGTCTTGAGCGCCAATTTTAATTAAAATTTTGCGCAGAGCTTTCGTCGCTCCTCTTCTTCTTTTTTTTTTTTAATTTTTCTACGCTTCGGCTTTAAAGAAGACACTTTTCCAGCTTTTCGCGCCCAACTCCTTGGCGTTGCTGCGAAGAGCCCGCTGGTAAAATATTTAACATGCAAATGAGTTTGGCTCTGCATAAAGTTTCGCTTTAAATGTGTTTATTTTAGTTGCCACGCCCACTCGCCCAGGGCCGCCCATTGGATGGCTCGTTAAAAAGAGTTACAAAGTTAGTGAATATTTTAACACTTCTTCGCTGCGTTTAACATTTATTTAGCCGGGGCCACTTTCGCGGGTTCACCGCTTAGAAAATATTCCTCCCCCCCCCCCCCCACTCACCCTACTTTACTCCCTTCCTAAGCTGAGTTTTTTTTTACATGTTAATGAGTTTTTAAATTTCAATGAGCTGGTCAAGTTGGCAGCTGACTCTGACTCTGATTCCAGACATGCTTTCAGCAACTTTTTCACTCTCCTAATCAACAGCAACTCTATCAACACTTTTCACTTTTCCACCCACGCCCCCATCATCATCATCATCATCATCATCATCAGAGTCACATACGAACAAATCTTTGGCACGTTTCAATTCATTAGCTTCGTGACATTTGTCGTTTGATTTCACTCGGGCAATAACTTTGAGCCCCTTCCCTTGCCACACAACTCCCCCCCCCCCCCCTTCCCCCCTCGATTCATTCATGCATTCATTCGCATTCACACGCATGCCTGATACCCGCCCCCCCGCCCCCTTTTCTATGCTTTTTCCCCCCCGTTTTTCGCTGTTGCAATGAAAACGCATTGTGGTCGAAATTGTTAACAAAATGTCAAACGGAAACTGGGCGACAACGGGGCATGCAGCATGTGGCATGTGGCAAGCAGCGTCGGCGATGCCCAATAAAACTTCAATGGCCTCGGCGACCCGACGGGTTCCGCTGCGAGTGATTTTTACGCAGCCGAATTATACGAAAATCTGCCAGGAAAAGCCGGCGGGGAAAACCGAAAGGAAAGGGCCAACGGGTGCCAACTGATTGTGCGGTTGTTGCTACAATTGTTGTCACTGTTATTGTTGTTGTTGTCTCTGTTGTTGTTGTTGTTGTTGCTTGCACGTGTTGGTGATGAGTGCAATTGGCAACAGGGCTGAGAGATTTTCAGAAAACTGTGATTCATCAACTTGTGAACAAAGTCAGAGTATTAAAGTTGGGCAAAGGAAATGTTGTATGAGAAGAAATTGAAATAAAATTGCTCATTAATATAATTGTAATAATATATAGCATACATAAAAAGTATCTCAAGTGTATTTTACCCTTGGCAATGAAGTAACTTTAATCCTTATTTATAAACTTGGATGTTAGATAATAATATAATACTGAAATAATCCATTTAGTTAATATTTAATTACAGAATTTTTGTTTGTATTAAATATTATCCGCCACTTAAATGTGTGTTTTATATGACTTTAAAAAAGACAGACCAAAAAAAATTTATAATAATATAAAATAAAATAGTAGCGACACCTTCTTAAAAAATCATTAAATGTTTTTAAAATTTCAACTTCAATCTAAAGTTGACTTTACTTTCAGATTATCAGGTTATATACGTCCCATAAAGTTAAAGAACCACAATCTTATTATATTCAATTACAAAGTATAAAAATATGGTAAGTAATATAAACATTTGTTCATTTTTTATAATTCAAAGATAATTATCTTATTTTAAATCCAAAAAGAGCACACTATTAAGTTAAATAAAATCTGGGTAATAATAATACGCAATCCAATAGAAAAGTTTCCTTATATAGATTATATTTTTCTATTTCAATTACATATAAATATTTTTACTGTGTTATTTTTATACAAATACTTTTCAAAAAGCTTGCACAACTATTCAGAAGTAAATATATTCAAAATAGAATTTGAATTATACGTTTTGTTAACAACTTAGCAATCAGTTCATTAATTACCATCAAAATGAGGAATTCGGCACAATTAAAAGAATTTTTATATAAATAAATGTAATAGAAGCAGATGTGAGAATTCAAAGTGATTTTTGAGAATATAAGAAACCAAGGTTCAAACTAAATCTAGAGAAAACTTTTTTGGTTTAAACGAATTTACTTAATTTTTATGGCTTGAGCCAAATCTGACTTAAAACTATTTATACAAGCTGATTTAGATCTATTTGTATTAATTTTAATTTAACGCACAAAGGTTCGTACTAGGGTTCAAAGACAAAGAAATTCTTTAGCAAAACTATTCACAATTTTAATTTTTTATTTATTAACTAATGATCCGAGGTTCGTGTCAGGTACGCTAGTTAACTGAATATTGAACTATTTTTACCAACCATAATTTTTTGGTAACTATTAATTTAACGAACAAAGGTTCGAACCGAGTTCTCTATGTTTATAGTACTGAAACTTTATCACAAACTGAACAATACTTTTTTTCTGGTTTCAACAAGATTCGTGTATCAAAAAATAAAAAATAAAATTCAAATCTGTTTCGAACCTCAACTTATTTTTTTTTCTGCCAATAACACAGTTTGATCTGATTCTTTCTGTGCCCTGTTAAATTGTTCCATCCCTGGGCTTTTGGAGGGACACGCGACTGTTCAACTATGCAAGTTTTACCGTTGGCTTTTCAACTGTATTCCCGGAGTAGCTTATTTTGGATGATATAATGCGGGGGGTTTAAAATGTTGTTGTTGTTGTTGTTTATGTTGTTGTTGTTGTTGTTGCAGTGCTCTTAATTTTGGGTTTCGGTGGCGGGCACGTAGTTTCAGCTCCAATGTAATTATGGAGCACACACACACACATGTGTGTTTGTGTGTGTGTTTGCCTGATTAGGCGATAGGTGGGCGGCACAGGGCGGGGGCGTGGCAGGGCGACGATTTGTATGCAAGTCCATGCAGCGCCAGGGAAGAGGAACGTGGCGTGCGTGACCGGCAATTGTTGTTGCGATGTTTGACTTACAATTAAAAAGCGAACATGTTTAAACACACACACACACACACTCGCACACACACACACAAAAACACAGTACTCATTATCAAATTTGTCGCGAATTTGTCGAAGGCAGACTTATTGGTCAGGTGCGAAAAATGTTGTAAAGATAGAATAGGAAAGGGATTGTCAAATCGGGTTAGTTGAAGCAATTATGGATATTAATACGTTGCATGTTCGCTTAATTATGCATTGGGCCCAATTACAATTAGCATTTGTGCAGCGACATCTTGGCCACGTTGCTGTCTTGGCTGTCATTTGCAACGGGGCAGCTTACCTGGCGCATTGCCAGTCACAGTCTATGCAACATGCCACGCAACTAACTCCCCCTCCACCCTACAGCTGGCTGCCGCAATTTGCGGCAAGTGCCGCGGTTGCCATGACACATGCCACGCCGTGGCACGAAGCAGAATGATGCATTGCTTCCGAATATGATGACGAGGCGTGTTAAACGCTCTAACAAAGAGCAAAAAAAAAACATTAACAGAATCCAGTCGCCAGTTGAGAGTCGAGAGTCGCGAGTCGCGAGTCGAGAACTGAGAATTGCTGTCGTGTCAGGGGACACGCTTGAAAATTTATGGCCGCAGTTGTAAAGTACGAAATGCGTTGTAATTAGTTGCAACTTGAGTTATTTGTGCAACAATGCAGCCCAATGAATTGCCCTGCCCCCAGAGTATGGGGGGGCTGGGACTCATTCTACGCATTAGACACGTACGGCCTTTTTTTTTCAAATATTTCGCTTACATTTTAAAATGCATAAATTTGAACTCACACTTCGTCACTTGGCATGCCAATGAGCCACAGTGCCAGGAATGAAGGTTGGGTTCGATTTGTCAGGAAATTGTTTATTATACTATATATGCTTAAAGAACTTTTTTATGTGCGCTCCACTCAACGAGGACATTGCGTCGTCGGGCGTCGCCTCTTTTATGACTAGCTCCCCTTCCCCTCCCCCTTCCCCTTCCCACTCCCTCCATGTTGTTGGCGACTCTTTGTCGTCCATTTGGGTGGCAAAGTTTATGACACAGTCGTGTGTGCCAAAGCGTGGGAATAGTTGCCCAGCGTCGTTGTCATTCCTCATTCCTCATGCCTCGAGTGGAGACACAGAGACTCTGATTTATGCGAGAGATTCTGATAAGAATGACAGAAAGAGAAGGAGAGAGGGGGGCAAATTGCAATTGGCGAATATAAAAAGAGTCTGAGTTCTTTTTACTAGCCGATCATCATTCCTACTTAATACTTACTATAACTAAACTGTGCTTAATAGCAAAGAATTACTTTTTATATAAACTACTATTTTATTAGCATTTAATATCACATTATATATTTGATTTCAATCTGTTTACATTCGTTTTGTTAATTTTTTCTTAGATTTACTTTAATAAAATTTCCATTTTCAATTATTTATATATTATATTTATTATTATTTATTATATTATTTATAAATATTTATTTAAACTAATATTGTTTTGGCATTTAATAGCTAATAATATATTTGATTTCTTTCTGTTAACATTTCCTTATTCAATTATATTATATATATATATTATAAATATTTATATAAACTAATATTTTTTTGATATTTGATTTCTTTCTGTTAACATTTGCTTTTTCAATTATTAATATATTATATTTATATTTTTTATTATACTATTTATAAATATTTACATAAACTTATATTTTTTTGGTATTTCATATCTCATTATAGATTTGATTTCTTTCTGTTAACATTTTCTTTTTCAATTATTAATATATTATGTTTATTTTTATTTATAATTATTATTTATATAAACTAATATTTTTTCGGCTTTTAGTATCTTATTATATATTTGATTTCTTTCTGTTAACATTTGCTCTTTCAATTATTAATATGTTATATTTATTATAATGTATTATGTTATAAATAAGGGGTAATTAAAATAAGCTTACATCTAAATTTTATAGTCTCTAAGATCGTAGTTTCCTTGGAAACAGACAGATATAGAAATATTATATAAATAATTTTATATAGACTTCTAGTTCATGCATATGTAATAATACCAATTATCAATCACTTCACTTATCAATTAAGTATTAATATTTGAATCCATCTCCTCTAAACGTTTGCAATAATTACACGAATTAAGTTTTATCTGTTTCTTAACAAGTTCTGACTCGAATGCAGACAGACCAAATTGCATCTATTAAATGCTGACTACTCTCACAGTTTAGGGGACCAATTATTCCTCAACTCAGCCAGAGATAATTGCTTCACTTGAGCTTTTAACTTTTCCTCTCTTTCCACAAACAAAATTCAAATATTAATTGCGCTTTTGTAACTTTACTCACAACTGAATTTTGTCGCACTTTGTTTCTGAGTGAGAAAAATACAAAAAAAGAGCTCCAAGAATGTAATAATTAAAGTGAATGGAATTTTGCAGGGATGCAAAAATTAAATTAAAAATATACAAATATATAGAAATATATACATACATTCATATATTCATATATAAATACAATTGTATGCTATTCATTTGACGGCAACTGTGTAATAATTAGCGACTTAAGTAGAAATATTTAAATATAATTCTTTTTAAATTATATCATATTTTTGTGCATATTTGCATGTTTAAAATATAAAAATTAAAATATGTGACTTAAAAACTTAGATAAGATAATACAGCAAATATATACAATATATATACAAATTAAATGTTATATGTGCTTTATAACGCATTCCCAGACTCAAAACCATTTTGCAGTTCAGTTAACTTAACCCTTTTATGATCTGTTTACAACTCTTCATTGATAAGTTCCTCTGTGGTTTCTGGAAACTCAATACGCTCCAAAGCTCGACTTATAAGTAAAGACTATAAAAGTTTTTATAGGGCAAGGAATCTCAATATAAAGATTGTAGGCATGTTTAATATATTAGCTATAAAGAACTCAAGTAAAAAAGTGATTCAGGTTTCTTCAACTTAAAATCAGAACAAGAACATATAGAGCAGCCCCTCGTTGTGTGCTCAGAGTCCCCTCAGTGAAAACAACTCCCACGCGAGCCCCTCCCCAACTGTGTTTGGGGCCACCCATGAAAACCCCAGACACGTCGGTATTAATACTCGTCGCCAAACACGAAACAGACTTTGGCCCATGTTTGGATGTTTTTCTGTTTTTGGTACACCCGTTTTCTCTACACATGTTGCGGGGTCTGTTCCAATTATGATGCCGCACTCGGGTATCAAATTAAGTGCCGTCTGCTTTGACACTTTTAATGTCTTTAGCTGTATAATAAAAAAAAGTGCTCCCCACAAACCAAATCCAATGGAAATCCGAGGCGCTCTTTTCACCTACGCACAAAGCGATTCATTTTCCCCAGCGGAAAACGAAAATTCCTTTTGGTTGCAGCCCAGAGAAAAATGCTCAGCTTTAAGTTGAAATCATATTTCATAAATAGGCAAATATGCGATGGGCCTGGACAAGGGGGGGATAACTCCAATCCCGGAGGAATCTTCCGGCGGCAACAGCTGCTTCGGGTAATTAATTGCTGGCCACGTTCAATGCACTGGATAATCAGGCGGCTCTCAACTCAACTCTTTCAAAATCTCGGCAAATAAATGGTGCCCACTAAAACTCGCAGGCCAAGCGTACCGCGAGTGAGCGAGACAGAGTGAGTGAGAAAGAGCGAGTGAGAGAGATAAAGAAAAAAAGATAAAGATACGAAAAAGTTCTTGCTTTCTTTTCGTATAAATTATTGCCCCAGGGCAAAAGTGTTGCGATTTGTTAAAGCAAAGACAAAGCTGAAAAAAAGGATTTTCTCTAAGTCAAGTTAAATTTAATTAGTTTCAACAGATTGCATTTTCACTGCAGCTCTCAGAGATTAGATAAAGTTAACTTTTGATAAAAATAGAAAAGAAACTGTAATTTATATATATAATTGAGGATATTTACAGACTTCTAAAAATAATGTTCAAACAAAATACAAAAACTAGTACACATATAAAATAATTAATCATAAGATTTAATTGATTCTGATAGATATAGGTAATATAAGATAAATAAGATAAAAATTCAAAATAAAAGGAAATGAGTTTTGTAACTCAAAATAAATATTTTAATTACAAAAAAACTTTTTGATATTATAAATATTATAAATATTATTTATTTTGATAAAAATATTAATGCAATTAAAATCAAAGATTTTTCTCTATGCAAATGGCTTTAGCAGCATATATTTGTATATATATATATAAAATTAAATTATTAACTAACTAAATCACACATTAGCTATTTATCTTATATAATTCAAGAATTATTTATCATCAGTAGACATTTGTTTATGTCAAACGTATATAGAATAAATTCCAAGGTTTTTTTTAACTATTCATCAGGTAAAAACATTGTTCATAGTTAAGAGAGGAATTTATATTACACTAATAAATTGTTGGATAATATAAACACCCTTTTACATATATAAGATTCATACTTTAATTTTACTTTTGCTTTATTTATAATATTTAACAATTATTTATATTGTTTATTTATGTAGGTATTATCTAAAAACAGACCAGAAAAATGATGGGTTTAGTAAAAGAGTTTCCTATTTAAACCATAAACTTGTTTAAACTTCATTTTGGTTTACTGATATTCAATGAAACCTTAACATGGACATGATAAATATATCTATCAAATATAAATTTCAATACCCTTTCACTCTACTAGTTTAATACTCTACTATTCAATCTGAATTATCTGGATTAGCCCCATAGATAGATAAAGCTGTCCAATAAGCATTAGTTGGTAAAATCAAACTATATTCAGCTTCAGCTGACAACGATTCTTTTATGCAGGCCGGCTTTATGCCAGGCCAAATCCGAGCCGGATTGGGAATGGGTCTGGGACCAGTTCGCGTGTGTTGGGGCCACAACAATGCAGCCTGGCCGCAGATGCTGCTGCGGCTTAGCCAAGTTCTTTGTCAATTTTACTGGCCAGCCCAGCGGCCAACTATTCGCACTAACAATAAATACGCGATGACGAGGGGGTGGCTGGAGGAAGGGGCTGTTGGGGTTGGGTGGTTGTGCTTGGTGCATATTGAGCAATCAAAGCCAACTGCGTCCCGGGCACATCCGCATCAGCAGCAGCAGCAGCTTATCCGACCCAGCCCGGCCTCCTCCTTCTCTAATTGCATGTTGTGTTGCTCGTTTGCGTTGTCGCTGCAACACCCCCCCCCCCCCCCCCCCCCACTCAACCCCCCCCCCCCCCACTTTACAGTTGTTTTACATTTTTAATTGAATTTTCGCCATAGTTGGCATTCTTTAGCGCTCGTTTCCTTTTGGTTCTGTTGTTGCTTTAACGCGTTTTTCATTAGAATTTACACTTATTCATTAGTTGCTGCAACATGCAGCATGCAACAGCTGCAGCAGCTGTAATAAAATTTTATTTTATTATGTGGACATACAATTCATTAACCAGGCAGATAAAACTGCAGCACAGCTGGCAAAAGTGTCCATTCCCTGTATATATGTATATGGATATATATATAGTTACATGTATATGGTTATGGCAGCTTTTTATAATGAAAGTTGCGCTTTTAATGGGCGGAGCAGGCAAAAAGAACTTTGTGCAACTGAATTTCATTATTAATTTTAATAAATTAATAAAGACGGCTCCTATTGTATGCCCAATGATAAATTTGAATGGATTCGCTTTCACTTTTTTTTCGATCTCTTTATCTCTTTGACTCTCTGCATCTCTACAATCTCTGTCTCTGGTGTCTCTCTATACAATCTCTCTCTCCACTACAATCTCTTTCTACTGTCTCTCTCTCTCTCTCTCTCTCTCTAGTGCATCTCTGTCTACAATCTGTCTATCTACAATCTCTCTCTCTCTCTCTTCTGTTTATCTCTACCTACTGTCTATGTCTCTCTACTGCCCCTCTCTCTCTCTCTCTCTCTTTGGCTATATATACTGTCTATCTCTATCTACTGACTATCTCTCTCTATTGTCTCTCTTTCCTCTGTCTCAGTCTCTTCTGTCTCTTCTTCTTCAGATTCTCTTTACTGTCTTTGTTTTTAGTGTCCCTTTCTCTACAATCTCTTTCTGCTGTCTCCCTTAATACTGCTTCTTACTCTACTTTCTTTCTCTTTCTCATTCTGTTTGTCTCTACTCTCTCTCTCCCCCTCTCTATCTCTCTCTCTCTCTCTCTCTCTCTTTTTGGCTATATATACTGTCTATCTCTATCTACTGACTATCTCACTCTACTCTCTTTTTCCACTTTCTCTCTTCTCTCTTCTGTCTTTCTTTCTTCACTTTCACTCTATTCTCTTTGTTTTTAGTGTCCCTTTCTCTACAATCTCTTTCTACAGTCTCCCTTTTTACTGCGTGTCACTCCATTGTCTTTCTCTCCCTTTCTTTGTATATGTCTCTACTCTCTCTCTCTCTCGTTCTCTCTTTCTCAGCGGTCTCTCTTTCTACTGCGTTTGTCGCTGGTTTCTGTCTGTCAATAATCTCTTTTTACTGCTGCCAAGTCTGTCGTAATCCACTGTCTATCGCTCTACTATCTCCGTCTCAATTTTCTCTCTCTATATCTACCGCCTCTATCTCTCTTTGTCACTCTCTCTCTCTCTCTCTCTCTATTGTTTGTCGTTTGTCTCTGCAGTCTCTAGTGTATCTCTATCTACAATCTTTCTCAACTGCCTCTCACTGTCTCTATTGTATCTCTGTATCTACTGGCTATCTTCCTCTATTGCCGCTGTCTCTACTGTCTCTCTCCCCACTTGCTACTGTCTCTCTCTCTCTACATTTTCTATCTCTTTTTTATCTCTCTGTGTTCTCCGGTAATAAGTGTGCACTTAACAATAATCTCCCTTCTTATAGCGCCCTCCCCTTACCACTCTTAGTGTCTCTCTCTCTCTCTATCTCTCTCTCTACTTTTTCTCCATCATCCTCCTCCCTCCCTCTCTCAGATTCATGCTCTGTCGCCTCTTTAGCCTACTCAGGTAATAAATGTTCATTTTTATTTTTTCTCTCTCTCTCTCTCTCTCTATCTATCAATTGCTCTTGCTTCTTTACTGTCTCCATCTCTCTCTCTTTCTCTCGTTTGCCCCTTGAGCCTACTCAGGTAATAAGTGTCCATTTATATTTCGCCTCGCATCGTAAAATTGTTGCCGCATATAAAAAACTCCCCTGGGGCGAAACTGGCAACTAAGAAAAAATAAAAATAAAAAAATAAAGGTGGTGGCAAGAACGAATATTCTTTCATTTTTATATAATTTTAACTGCCACTTGAAGAATACTCGAGTATTCGAAAATGTTGCACATAAAAAAGCATAAACAGAACATTGCCGAAACTCGAGTTTTGTTTGCGGCACATCTGCATATTATTAATGACCGGTAATTACCTAGGGAGAATGGACTCTGAGAAATGGCCGACAGAGGGCGCTGCTGCCTCTCCGACTTCTTGGGCTAATGGCCCACCCCACGTTGAAGAAGGTTTTCAGTTACGACGAGCGATTTATTTGTTTATAAACCGGGCGAACTTACGGCTAACAGGAAATGTATAAAAACTTCAACAAATATAATTGAAAATAAACAAATTACAGCAGCTAGTTGATGATGCTTTTATTGTGGAAAATGGAAATAGAATGGGAAATGAATTTTCCAACTCGTTACTTGAAAGATGCCAGAACTCAACCCGGCGCTTGCCAACGATTTAAAAATAATATTGATCTTCAGTGGAACGAAGTGTTAATAAAATATTTTTCTTTGCCGCAGCCACTTTTTTTTATTTTTTTTATTTTTTTTTTGTATAAACGAAAATGAGTTTTTCGAAATAATCATGACGCTTTTATGAGGCCCTAATGTTGAAATTATGGCTGACATAAATATATGGCTATGCAGTTGGAGAAGTTGGCCATAAAAAAATGTGATGAGTGTATGAGTGTGTGTGTGTGTGAAGATTGTGTCCACAAGTAGCTGTGAACCATCAACTGGTTAATAAATAAGACTCTGCCTGATAAGAATGGCTAAACGAAAGATCTTTCGCTTGGTCTCAACTATTGTTGCACCTGGAGAAAAGCTGTGGCACATTTTGAACAAGCCATAAACCAAATGACAAACGATGTTGTCGTAAATTTTCCAACTACCAAAGCAGAACATGGCCTTAACGAAAAACTTATCAAAACATTTAGGTAAAATAAACGCCTGGCTATAAAAAAATAAAAAGAATGGAGAAAAGCTCAGATAATCAGCGACAACGGCGATAAAAAATGAATGCGGAACAACTTTCTTAATGAGCTGCCAAAGGCGGTCAGACCACGCCCCCCCCCCCTGCACCCCGCCCCTCACTAAAAACTAAATCAAATTTGAATAAGAATAAGCCCGCTGGCTGTAAAAATCGATTCGAATAGTTCTCCTCCTCCTCCTCCATCGATTGGAGCTGTGATCAAGTGATTGCCTCGTCGTCTAATCTCCCGAGGAGATCTGTAGGCGGCTGCTGTGCGGCCATAAAGCGATTACCTTGAGACCCGAGGGGCGATCTGGGTCGATTGGATAAAGAAATTGTAATTAATTAAATTTATGCGACATGTTTACAGTTTTCCCCATTGTTGGGCCCACAAATTTACATAATTTTCCATGGCATTCAGCTTTAAACTCACATGTTGTGTTTATTGTCGAACTTCTTCTTCTTCTTCAACAACAATAAACTTTGAACTACTCGAGAACTTTGGTTGACAAAAAATGAGATATAAAAAGTTCAATCAATAAGTGATTTATCCATTGGCGAGTCTGAAACAATTGGTTTGGTTTATTATACCCTAAACTTATACAAATCAAGGGTATGACAATTTTTTAAACTTATGACTTGAAGCAAAGGAATAAATTAATTGACTTAATTTTTATATTATATATATATTAAAATAGGTCAATAATTTTTAATATTAATTTTCATTTTATATTAATTTTTAATATTCAGATTTAGAGTACTTTCCTTTCTGAAAAGTTTCGCTAATTGGCAAAATTGGGCAAGATTAATGGAGATTGGCTTGCAGAGTTTTAGGAAAGCTCTTTTTAAGTCCTAAAATCTTTATAAAGATAAAAAAAGAACCATAAAAGTTATTACAAAATTCACATAATAAGCACAGTCTATATATATATTTATTATTATTATTTTATTTTATGTCGATTTTTTATGATTAAATGCGATGAGTTAGAAATGTTTGTGGAACAGTTCATAGCTGTGTTGAGGGTATCTGCTAGTTGGGCACTCCCGACTGGAGCCTTCTTACTTACATATTCTAAAAATCATCTTTTCAAGAGAGAAATCACAATTGAAATATTTTATGTGGAATTTTTGTAGCTAAAGATTTATTGAAATGTTATTCATATGTTTATTATAAAAATTTATTGTTTTGTGGAATACTCTAACTTAGGATTAAAACTTTAAATTTTACTGGATATTATGACTTTTAGCTAGAACTATACTTTACCCATAGAATAGCAAAAGATTCGCAGCCAAGCTCTCTTTTTTTCAATTGTCTCTAAAAAAACATTCACAAAATAAACATTCTGTTCAATTGGGGTAACAAATACTAGTCGTTGGTTTTAATCGAAAGTTTTCATGGAGATTCATTTCCTATTTCCTAAAACATGCTTAAATGATTCAACAAAGCTTTAAGTTACTTTTTATCCAATAAACTAAATATGTTGTCTTATATCCAACTTTCAAGTCAATCGAGCCTAGCCTATTTTTTTACTATATAAGTATTAATAAAAATGGATCAACTTAATATGTTATGCTCAACAAATGTCAAATCAAACTATTTAAATATATGTGACTTGCATAAGAATATAAAATTTTACTTAAGTGTAAATCTTGTTTGACAAATGTGATTTAGGTTTTACGATAATCATGCAGGTTTAAGAATACCCATTAAAACTAGAGTGTTTTTGTAGAATGTTTCAAAGGAAAAGACAAGCTTTAAATTAACAATTTTATATATACTTACGTACTTGTGTTCGCTAAGTACCAAGAAAAATAAAATAATAAGACGAGCGCGTTTATTATGTGCGAGTTTATTTATTATTTGTTTTA
>SCDZ01001066.1:0-14786 GCA_004143845.1 Drosophila lacertosa | reverse complement strand
AACTTTACAAGAAAAGGTAGGCAAAAATGCAAAAATATAAATTCAACGTTAACGAATGCAAAAAAACACGTCTGATGCGCTCAAGCTGAGAAATCTCTCGCAAATTGATGATGACGTGGCGGGGGGTTACGAATATAATGCAGTCAATTTTTTAGGTCGAAGTTCCTCCTACCCGTCATCCGACGCAGAGTAGCGGGGGTTGACATGAAACTTCTCTAAGATACGGGCGCTTCCAAAAATTGCATCAGGCCGCATCACGGCATACATTCCATCCATGGCGTGACCAGAATAACACACAAAGGAGACCTTTTCCTTTCTTTCGGACCTTTTAACGTTCGATGGAATAATCGGCCTTGATCTTCTCACAGAAGCAGGTGCATCACTTTGCCTATACGCAGGAAAGCTTAAATGGGTTGCGGAATAGGAACAAATTTCCTTCCACGCGTGCGCAAATGTCAATTTCACAATTGTTGATTGTTCAGACGCCACCCGCGCTGTTAAAGGCGAATTTTTGAAGATTTTGAAAGAGAGAAAGACCCAAATGAGGCATTACCATACCATACGGACCCTAATGGGGCATTACCATATAACACTTCGGTGGTGGCAACCATCAGGACGATAAATGAAGAGCCCATTTATACCAGACTGTATCTGTATCCCATGGGGCAGCTGATTTCGTCAATAACGAAATTCAGAGCCTGCTCAAAAACGGCATAAAGACGGTCTCCCCTTTCAACAACCCCTTTTGGGTTGTGGATAAGAAAGGCACTGACGAAGAGGGAAAGCGTAATATGCGATTAGCATTAGACTTTCGCAAGCTCAATGAGCGAACAATACTCGATAAGAACCTCATGCAAAATATCTCAATGATATTGGAAAACCTGGGCAATGCAAAGTATTTTACGATCTTGGACCTGAAATCGGGGTTACATTAAACCATGCTCGCTGAACGCGAGAACGAGATGAGGATGCCCATGTTAAGCATGTTGATTGGGTTCTAAGGAGCCTATACGAGGCAAACATGTGGGTATCCGTCGAAAAGTCGCTTTTTTTTCAAAAAAGCGTTAACTTTTTGTAGTTTATAGTCACCAGTAAGTGTGCTACAACAGACCCAGAGAAGGTTAAAGCCATTCAGGATTTTCCAGGGCCAAAAACGGTGTTCGAAGTTAGAGCCCTGCAGTTCCCCTAAGCGCAGCAACGGGTGCTTTAGAAGCTTCGCAGAGTTCTGGCATCTGATGACGTCATTCTCAGATAGCTAGATTACAATAAATCATTTTATCTAACGACAGATGCCTCAGCCTAAGGCACAGGCGCAGTGCTCTCTCAGAAAAGACGTCCACTGATCTCAAGGACATTAAAGACCGGGAAGTCAACTATGACACGAACGAGAGGGAGCTATTGGATATCATATGGGCACAGCTAAGGCGCTACTTGAATAAGGTCAAGGAAAAAAAAATTTTTACAGACCACCAACCCTTAACCTTCGCTGTGTCAAAACCCAAGCCGAACGCCAAGATCAAGAGGTGTAAGGCACGCTGAACTTTTTTTAACTCGCACTATTAAGGCAACAGACAAACCGTTTAATTGCTTCCAGAAGCAAATACTTCTAGAAAAAGTGCGATTTCCGTCGAAACACGATTTTACATTATTCGGGAACAAGAAGCTCTCTTGATCAGTTACACGTGCAAAGAGCCCTTACTGGCGGAGCTGGAAGACGTAATCATATCCAAAGGGGTTAACGCGTTCCACTATGACTTGCATACATTGGCAATGATCCAAAAAGATGTAACTGCTGGCTCCCAGCTACAAAGTTTTGGCATTGCAAAAAACGTGTGGTGGACAATTTCAGTGTGGGGCAAAGACTAGAAATCCTCAAAACTGAGCGTAACAGAGCACTTAGGGCGGCTCAAGAAAATGTAAAACAGATGCTCTCCGAGTACTATATCCCGAAAATGACAAAATTGGCCAATGAGATTGTCCTCAATTGCAAAACATGCTAGGGCCAAATACGATCGGTACCCTAAAAGACAGGAAATTGGCGAAACACCAATTCCTTCTCACGTAGCGGAAATGCTTCACATATACATACTTTGGACGGATAAAAAGTTCTTCCTCACTTGCATTGACAAGTTTTCCAAGTTTGCTGTTGTTCAGCCCATTTCCTCGAGAACCATTTATGGCACTACTGCGGCTTATGAACTTTTTCTGAAGCTAAGACAATCTATTTTGACAAAGAACCGGCATTGAAGTCGTACACGATTGCCACAATGCTAACGATCAATTTTGGCGTCAGTATCTCAAACGCGCCACCACTGCATAGAGTGTCCAACGGTCACGTACAGCGCTTCTATAGCACGCTACTAGAACCGGCCAGGTGCCTCAAAATCGACAAAGGCATGAGTGACACTGTAGAGGTTATCCTATTGGCCGCTACAGTAAACAACAAGTCAATTCACTCCGTCATCAACAGAAGACCTTTTGACGTTGTCCTGGCGCACCCGTATGAAACGCTCAAAGAAATACCGGAGAAAATTAGCAACGCCTAGGTTGCGCTAAGAACGAGGGAAAATCCTTCGCGGAATAGGGTCTTTGAGGTTGGCGAAAGACCTTTAGTCAAATCCAACCGATGACTCGGTAACAAGCTCACACCCTTATGTGAAGACAAGGCGATAGAAGCAGACCTGGAGACCACGGTGCTCAGTAAAGGGAGAGTGGTCCACAAAGACCCTTGTAACGCGTTTTTACTTTCCGCCGCTTGGCATAGTTTGCTTTAATAGGTTTATCTTATAGACATGAAAGCTTTGGTGGTGGGTTGTCTTAAAGCATAAAAGATATTCAAAGAAAAACAAAATTACACTCCACAGATTTTGAAAGAATTATGTTTACAGAAATGCAGTTAATTAGACAGATAAAAATAAATACTAGAGCTCAAAATCAGAGCAAGTCACTAACCAATACTGTCAATCAAATTAAATGAAGAGTGAGTTAAGTTGCGTCAGCAGTCTGTCATCGTTATCATCGCTGACATAACTGGTTTTGGTTGGCTTGCTGGCCACGACTTGGCTACAGGTGTTATGCTTCCAAGCAAGCATTTTTTTGTATTCAACTCTTTGTATTTTTGCATTCAAGAAGTGAACATCAACGCACCGGCGTTGTAATTAATTATCTTTGTTAATCCAAAGGCCAAACAAATGTGTAAGATTGAACTAATAAACTAATAAAGAATTTATTTCAAAATAACCAAAAATATATTATTTATGCAAACTCTATCTACAAGCCTCATGATGCTAAAATTCATGAAGATGATGATGATAAAGAAAGAAGCTAACGCCATTTCTTCGCGCTGAATATAATCCTTACTATTATCCTTTAGCTGCAATATGAGCTGTTGCATTTAAGAAAATAAATATTATGCCTCTCTATGCCTCTCCGATGGCCTTTAACCGCTTAGGTCAATAATGCATTGCATTGCAATGGATGTAATGTTGCGACATTTTCTTTTGTGCACAGCCTATGTAATATTTCCTAAGGCAGCGTGTTGTTGTTCCTGACGGGCCTCTCTCTTTGTTTGGTCGACGACGCAGGTTGTGTGTAGACCAGGTAATGAAGATTTCGGACGATTATGTTGGAAAAGCTTAAGCTTTGCTATCGCTGGCCATGTGGCTCAGCAATGAAAGATTTAAATGGTTGTACGGCCAAGTGCCGGAGTAGAATGTTTAGTAGCTTGTGTGCTTTACAGAGGCTTATTCAGCACTAAATATGAAGATACAATTTTGTCATGCTTAAGCTAAAGAAAGACTTATGATGTAAACATTACGCCATCAAGTAGGAGTCGGCAATCCGACTCTGCATAATCATGGTCACAAACAGAAGTGTCTGGTTACCGCCGTTGACTGCAGCGACGCAACGCTGGCACATAGAATTTGGGAGTTGCGCGTGCGAGGGTGACTTATTAAATATATGCTAGTCTTATTTGTTAACTACTTCCTCCTCAAGATCATGACCGTCCCCGGTTATATTGAAGCTGTTGATGAGACTTTGTGCCTTGCTTGATTCTCGTTTTCTTCTTAGCACTTGGAAAAGGAGTATCGATCCAGTGCACAAGAGGCTGATTCCCACTCCAGCTGCGAACCATTTCTTGGGCGACCATGTCGATGCCATTTCTTTTTTAAACTCCTGGATAGTGTGTAAGTTTTGATTATTCATCCTGTGGACCTGTGGCATGCTCAGTACTGGGTCGTGGCTGATGATGTTCAAGAGTGGAGATCCGGATATGCCCGAGGCTTTGTCCAAGGTCTCGCGCTGGTTCACATACTTGATGTTGTTGATGGTCGCTGAGAGCTGAAAGCTGATCAGGTGCGTACCATTCGTAGATATCTCAGGCTCGCCGTCGCTCGAGCCGGGCTCTCGTTGATATTCATAACGCCTTCGTCCACAAAGGTAATAGGCTTGAGGTGACTGGGCTGCGTGTGACAGTGAGCTGTGCCCCCAGCATGAAGAGCTCGAGCACAAGTCTCGTGATTCGTTAGCTTGCAGAACGTGGCATAGGTTGTCGTAGAGCATTCTGTTGCTGCTAAGATGTCACCTTCGCATTCGACAACAATGTCATCTTCTATCTGGAGCACGGTGTGTTGATGTGATAGAGAGAATATGGTGATCTTCTTACATATAAACTTAACCCTGGGGTATGCAATTAGTAAATGAATTATGCTTTAAGACTGTAAAATTTTAATATTAGATGCCTCCATTAGGCCTACAATAGGTACTTCTGAGGTTAATTAATTTATAGTTGGGTTTATAATATCAGCTTTAGCAAGCGTAATTGTAAGCATCAAATTTTGTATTTCCGTTATTAGTATCCTATTTCTTGCTAGAGAGCCTCATACAAATGTGGAGTGTCAACTAAATAGTTCTTTTTAGCTTTAACTATTTGATTTAAAGTATCTGTGAATTGGTTTATTTGTTTCTGAGTTTCTGAATTTATGATCACCTGTCTATTGTTTGATTCGATTAACTTGGATTCTGATTCTGATTTTTTCAAAATCTCATGCATCTGGTGTGCAACAACTTTAAAAGCTGTACCTAAGAAGTCTAAGCTTCTTGCTATTCTATGATGAATTTTTAGAACGGACAACGTCTTAAAAAATGGTCTGTATCGACATCTAATAACTTTCGCATGTGCGATTCGGGAAATAAATTTGATAATCTTTCTGTTTCTTCTGCTATGCTTTCAAACTCAGTCAGGTTGCTTGAGTGTCTCAGATAGTCCCTTTGTTACCACAACAAGGCATTGCCGTCTACCCACGAGCTTGTAGGGGAAAAAGGTGGAGAAAATGATACTTATGCATCTTACTTCTATCGTTTAGCCTATTCATTTGGTGTACTAAAGGGCACCCTCCCCTTAACAAGAACAAACGTTCCCATGTCTGATTGTACTTTCTCCTCTCAACATAATGGGATTAGTTTATTGCCTAGTTTTCTATTACGTTGGAGTACTTTCTCTCCTACCTCAAATAGCCTGCTTTGTCTATCCGCGTTGCATCTGTCAATGTTGGTTGTTTGTGGTTTTGCTATTTTTTCTGTTATGGTTTGCCGGAAGTCGATGGGTGTTGCGTGAATAATTTCGATGGGCATTTTGTTTGTTACCATATGTAATGTTTTATTGTATTCGACTGTAGCCCTGAGGATAAGCTCTATGGTGTCGTTAATTTTTTTGTCGATCTTAATACATCTAGGTATTTCTGTTAAAGTGCTATGGAAACGTTCGACCTGTCCGTTTGAAGTGCTGTGAAGTGGGGGTGCATTTACAATATCTATGCCATAACGATTATTTAATAACGATGTTATTGTCTCAGCATTAAATACGGCTTTGTTGTCGCAATTTACTGTCTTTGCAATTTTCGGCGATTTCATTCGCTAACTTGCTCATTTTGGGAAAATAATAGTCACCTGAACTTGATTGTTTTTCAATATCAAATCGAGTTGAAAACAGGCCAGAGTCGGAAAATCGCAGTTTATGGCATTTACTACGTTTGGATTGATTACCTCCTTGAGGGTCTCGAAAATAGTGTTTTTGTCAGTGAAGCTGATTAACTGGCGAGTCTTGGTGCCAAAAAGAATGAGATTGCGTTTTAGTGGGAAGCGTGCTTCTTCTAGAACTATTTGATTTCTGAAACAATTTAAAGGTTTGTCTGTTGTTTCGACCGTGAAGGTCAGTGACACTTTCGCTGTGAATGGTAACACTGTCTGACTGGGGCTCGTCTTGTAACGCGTTTTCATTCTGACGGGACAAAACATCAGCTACAAAATTTTCTTTCCCTATGTCTATGTACGCTTCCACCTTATCATCTTTGCGTTCGTAATCTTTTTCGAAACTGCAAAGGTTTGTGATCAATAAAAATGTTGATCTCTTTGGGAAGTTTTGGAGTTTTGAAGTTTACCCAGTGCCCACACGATGGCTAACAGCTCCCTTTCGTTAGTCGCGTAGTTTAGTTCGCATTGTTTCAATGTTCGTGAAATCATGGTGATTGGTCGGCAGCCTTGGGATCGGACAGCTCCGATGCCATTAGCGGAAGCGTCGGTAGTCAGGTCAAAAGGCAGCTTGAAGTCTGGGTACATGAGGATGACATCTTCCGATGACAAAATGTTTCGTAGACGTTTAAAGTCTTTGCACCGCCCCTGGCCACTATGAATCCTAGATATTCTACGCTCTATTCATGTTAGCATCGCTTAAGCATTTTAGTACAATGCCAATATGCTGAACATGGTCGATTTCAATTTCATGGAAAATGATCACGTCGACTACATATATAGCATATCTTGAGAGTTTGATCTCTTAGCACGTCGTCTATGGCTCTTTGAAAAATGCTTCCTGCATTTTTTAGGCCGAAGGCTTTACGACAGAATTCGTATTTACCGCCGTTTACCGAAAATGATGTTTTATACCGGTCTTATTCTGATAAATAAATTTGTCTAAGGTTGTGAAAAATTTGGCTTTTCCGAAGTTCGCTAAAGTCATGGGAATAACATTGTCATCTGTCAACTTTCAGTTGGGAGTGCGGACTTCTTCAAAAGTTCCGAAATTGTTGTGACATCTGATTTTATTTTTTAACGGCATGGCTTTTAAGGTTTCGTATAGTGTTCCGAATTTTTATACAGTTTGTACGAGTACAATCGATAAAAGGTTTGTTAGAGCTGGGGATCGCGTTTGAACTATTCTTCATTATGGGGGGAGCAAAGTCGTTAGTGTTCACTACAGATTATGGCTAAGACTAACTTTTCCACAGTATAATAATTTATTTCTTTGTCCGATAGCGTTTTGCCAGCGAAATATACAGGTGTGTCGTGGTTCACAGTGCATCGAGACAAAACATTCCTAATGACGAAATTACTATCGTTTGAACACTCTGTTTATTTATGAAAGAGATGGCCTTAACGAGTGTCAACTCAAGTAATTAAAAATAAATAAACAGCACAAGCTTATTTGCTAAAAGCCTAAAACAAATATAAATATTTTTAATAACATCACATACACGATGGGGGTATCTTATTTGCCTGCCCGTCCAGCTGTGTCCCTGTTCACAGCAAGTTTTGTCAGTAGTGTTAATAGAAACTTCAGCTTAAATTGGCAGGAGTAGTCAAAAAGGATATGTCTATGTTAATCTAAGTCTTAAACTAAACCTTATAACAACAAAATTAGCATATGATAATAAAAATTATAATATAGGAGAAGGTCTTCTTGATTTCCTGAAGTCAATCCTAGTTCTTTATACTTGGGTAAGGGACGAATGTAGCCTTTCCATAGGTGAATTACTTCATAGTAATATATATTGTAACGAAAAGCCGCGGCACCACTCAACTGAGCGGTTAACATAGCTGATTAGCAGCTTAGCATATCTGATCAGCTGTTTTATCGATATTTCGGATTGATCCAAAATTGGGTCATAACTATTTCTCTCGAAATATTACTTTTTCTGATATACAAAAAGCAGATGATGAAAAGATTTAGACGTATACGTGAACAACAGGCAAAGACTCTAATAAAAAGAGAAGAAGGCGACAACGTGCTTAACGTCGACGCGGGACTTGCTGGAGGAGATATAGTCTTAAGCGAGATTGATTTGGCTATGGATACCACCTGTACTAAATAAATAGTTCCGCTCTGCTTACAGTGGCGAGATATAATAAAATTTCGCTACATTGGTGTCAGCTGAGGGGTATTGAGCAAGTGTGTTTAAGAAGACACCGCCCACGATGCCTAAAAAAAAATCTCGCCAACGCCAGGCAGCAACAGAGACTGCCTCGCAGCAAGAACTACTTCCAACAAAGCTACTGGAAGTGCATCAGAAGCTGGCGGACACGTTGGCAGACCAATTGGACTCCCGGGATTAATCTCGGGATCGACGTATTACGCAGTTGGCCAGCCGGATGGATTCTAGAGGAGCAGTTCGAACAGAAGTTTCAGCAAATGTGAACTTCGTTTGAACGCACCATATTAAACGACTTGCTAGGCACATTTTGGTGGCAACGCAGATTCTACAAGCACAGAGGTCGCTACACCCCCACCGCCTAATGACAAGCTGACATCCAGTACACCCCGAATGTTGGCAATCAATACGGAAGCGGCATCGGCGGCACGGGGCTATTAGCTGAGTTTCCCACACGGGCGGCCCAAACGAAGCCACCAACGTGGCATGAGAAGGAGACCAGGGCACTTCACCTCCTCCAGCAGTTAACCACTCAGCCGCTGATTGCCTCACACCTACAGAGCCACCTCCTATATTAGATGGAAACACACCATGGCCCGAGTTTTAGCGTCTACTAGACGACATGGCGAAGGAGTACCGTTTGTCGAAGAAGTGCCGAGAACTCTCTATGAGCTCTCGAGGCCAAACTCAGCAATTTCAAGGGGGAACAGCCCACACTCTCGCCAAAGCTCTGTCAGACCCGTAAGCCCTCCCTTAGGTTACGCGGCTCTGGCGGAAAATTAGTGCCAGCCAGCCCTTGGGGGCGAAGGTTAGCCATTCCGGACAACTGCGCTAACAAGCATTCAATCCCACCGCCGGTTCCTAGGAAATGGAATCCGGCCCACTCTCAATCCCAGCAATGTCCCGCAACATACCGGAGCACTACGCAATGAGCCTACCGCCGCCCAAACAAGCTTTTGCCGGACCTAAGGCTCTTTCCTTAGAAGTTGAAGTCCCGCCAGATATGTTTGACGAGCCGCCGGCCAGACGGAACACCCGTAAGCCGCCGTTTTGGCCGCTGGCTCAAAAAAACAACCACGCGCCGTCCACGGCAGTACCTCTTAGAAGTTCTTAGAAGTTTGAGCCGTCCCGCCAGAGATGTTTGACGAGCTGCCGCCCCGCGCAATTGCTCAGGAACCAGGGATTGAGACTGCAGCAGCGGCATCGCTGCCCACATGAAGCCAGTGCCATGGACCCGCCGCCACTCAAGCAACACACCGCCGGACCGCATTCTTCTTCTAAAGAACCCGTCCTCGCCTTTTTGTCATCGCTCAAGTGGCTCTTTAATTTCCGCGAGCCCGAAGGACAGATTGCGCGTTGAATCGAGCGTCTATAGCAGTATGACATTGACATTGAATACAGCATTCGCAAGCATTATGGCAACGCGGACAGCCTTTCCCGCCGTTAGTGCCGCGAATGCCGCATATTCGAAACAGCCGAAGAAAAGGACAATCAAGGAGTTATGTTGCTTCAGATCCAGCCCATTGACTACGCACAGCGTCAACGCGAGGATTCAACCCTGGTGCAGGTATTCTCTTAGATAAATAAAGCGGAGCACCCCCCAAAATTCACCATTTTGGAGGAAAGCCAAAGCATACTGGCATATTTGGGAGCACATACACTTGGTATGCACGCTGCTCAATATATACCGCCAGAAACGGCCCATCTCGCCAATCACATTCATTCGGCACCCCTTTGGAACGTTAAGCAATTGACATCCTTGAGCCTCTGCCTACAACTTCCCGTGGCAATCGGAACATCGAAGTAGTCATATGCTACTTTACCAAATAGCCAGAATCCATCGCCCTTCCAAATCAGACGACGGAAACTGTGGCAAGAGCACTCATCCAAGAGGTGCCCCCATATAATCCACTCGGATCAAGGACGCAACATCAAGTCGGAAGTATTCCAGGACTGCCTTCGGATCCTGAATGTGGAGAAAACGCGCACCACCCCGCTGCACCCACATTCTAATGAAATTGTGGAGCGTTTCAATCGAACGCTATTAGACTATTTTCCGAAATTCCTTGCAACAGAATAAGGAGACTGTGTCCAACACCGGCCCTTGGCGCTATGCGCATACCGCTCAGCACCGCACAAGGCTACTGGATTTTCTCCCGCCCAACTAATGTTTGGTCGTGAGCTTTGTCTGCCCGCAGAGCTTATATACCGCGGTCCTGCTCCACATTCGGTCAGCTATCCCACTTTCGTACAGCACCTGCAGAAGGGTCTCCATGAGACGCATCAAACTGCTCTGGAACAGCTACAAGCGGAAACAGAAATTATCTATACACGGTATGACCTCCGATCCCACCCAGTCGATCTCGTGGCTGGCGACCTAGCATGGTTATACGCCCCAATGCGCAGAGTCGGCCGCTGCCCAAATCTACAATCCGATTCGATCGGAATACCACCTATACTAAATAAATAGTTCCGCTCGGCTAGCCGTTACGAGATGGAATAATATTTCACTACAATATGTTTTATTTTCCTCAAGGAGTGTGTATGCATCTTGTGTTATAGCGTACTGCTTTGATGTTTTGAGAATTTGTTGTATAATTTCTAAAGTAAAAAAAAGATTAGAAAAAATTATTCTCAGCTTTTTTTGTATGTTATTTAAAAATCATAGTTAATTAATTAATTAATTTAAGAATCTTAGCCTATAAAATTCAAAAGCTTTAACGAAGGTGCATTTTTTTCGAAAAGGTAGGGCCTGAAGTTTTTAATTGCCCAGACACTGCCAATATTTCATTCTCGGCCCACTCCGGATATTTTACGCCGTCTTGCAAGTCCCTCTTTCATTTCGCCAATGTATCGCAGGTTTTCCTTACTTAACTTCCCTCCGTCAAATGCAATCGACACAACTTGGTTACCTCAATCAGCCATGTTGGTTTTTTCGGCAAAATTAAAGAGTGGTGCCATTGTCTTAAACAGGGTGCAAAATTAATTTTTACATATTATGTTAAGCTTGGAGAATATTGGTAGAGTGTCCATTGATGATATTTTGTAAATCATTAGAGTCTAAAACCGCGGTGTTGATTATTCCAACTTTTGTAAGTGTAACCGATAGCATTCAGGCTTCGAGTTCAGAAATAACTATAATATTTTTTCAAAGCAAGGATTCATATACATGTATATTTACTGCGTGTATTAGTATATTTATCTGCCTGTTTCCTGATTCTATGAGCTCTTTCTACTCCCTTTAATTTAGATTTTGGTCTCCAAGTCTGCTTCAACGTTGTCTTCACTGAACAAAGTTATAAGTTTATTTCCTTATACCTTTCATTATTTTCCGAGGACTTTGTCTCCCAATCGGAAATATCTGTTTCGTATTGTCTTCTTCAATCTTTACAACTGGATGTTCTCTGCATTTAGGACTTTATATCTAATTTCTGCGTTAAGCTCTGTGGTCGATGTATGAATTAATTCAGGTCGTTTACGTGCAACTGAGTGCATGTTTCCGTTGTATTCAATGGCTGCGTGGTGTGTTTGTTCCACTGTATCTTCAATGTTTCTTTCGGTCTTCAGGCACCGTGCGATCTCCACCAGGGTGCTCAGGAATCTCTCTACCTGTCCGTTTGAAGTACTATGAAGTGGTGGTGCGTTAACAATTTGCATATTAAATCGGTTATTTAAAAGTGATTTCATTGTCTCGAACTTAATAGATGGCTCGTTGTCACAATAGATTTTTTTTTTCGCCGATAACCATAACCTGCAAGATTACGGTTATCATGTCTATTATGGTTCTGGAAGCGATGGGTTGGACAATCGAAAATTTTGAAAATTTGTCTAAGCAAGTAAGAAATTATTCTTTATCAGATGAAAATATGTCAATATGCAATATTTCGCCTGTGTATGGAGGAATGGGCGTTTCCCCAAGAATCTGTTTCTGCGGGTGACATTTTGGGAAAAAAATAGTTCAGCGACGTAGTTCCCTTTCCCAGACTTGTACTAAATTTGGGCACTGCGCTCGTCAAACGCTTTCAAACGCTTAATCTTGTCATTCGGATTGCGATTTGAGACGGCGGAAGTCAGTGTAGTTTCCGGTACTTTGTGAGGCTCTTTAGGGCCCATACTACGGAAAGAAGCTCCTTTCGTTTGTTGCTATATTTAACTGCTATGTGCTTGACATGATCATGCACGTTTTTTGAAAAAATAATTACGTCGTCGACGTAGCATGATTTCCCAATCTGTTCCCTAAACACATCGCCAATGGATCTCTGAAAAATACTGCATTCTTTAATCCAAAGCGAAATGCAAAATTCATATCGCCCATTTCCTATCGAGAATGCCGTCTTTTCCTTGTCACTTTCGGTGAGTAGTATCTGATGAAAAGCACACTTCAGCATTGCCTAAATGCCAGAATGAAAGCAACGTCAGGGATGGAATATTTGTCACTTGGTGTTTTTAAATTTAGTTTCCTGAAATATATTACTAAACTTTTTTTCTGTATTTCCCTGATGATCAGTCCCTTTTTATCTACAACCCAAACGGGGTTGTTATAGGGTGACCGGGATGGTCGGATTATACCATCTCTTAACATGGCTTGTGTTTTTGGGTATTCGATCTCTGTCCGTACCAATAGTACCAATGATATAAGTGTTGTATGGAAGGGCCTCGTTCGGTTCTGCAAACACACCCGTTCGTTTTTCTAACATTAATTGGAATTTTTCTTTACTCCTTTGGGGTATTTTTTTATCCTCAACCTTTGTAAAATTCATGGTCGATCATTTAAAATAATTGGATTACCCCAGAACCGCTGTTAGCTATAAAGATTTTTGTTTTTTAAGTCGAGTAAAATGTCGGTTATTCCGTCAAATGTTGTGAGGTTTGGTAATAAGAAGAATGTCGTTTTTGTAATAAAGAGATGTAACGCTCTCTTTTTTTTAAAGTATTATAACCATGGATTGACTTTACATGCAATGGCTTATTTACAGAAATAACATATTTTAACTCTTTTAAAAGTTTAATATAGTTCTTGGAAGCCCCTATGTCCATCAAAACTTTTTTTTTTCTTCCTGCGATTGCCCTTTCTATGAATGGTAGCAGGAAGTTATACCTACAAAATTGAATTGATCGCATTCCGGGAGCTCGTCGTCTATATCTTCTACTTCCTCCTCAGCTACCGTTGGGTATTCATAATCCTCTTGGTTGGGTGGGGCATTGTCTGGGACTAAATGGTTGATTCTCTGATGATTTGGTCTTGTATAGCTTGCACTACTATTGTTTGGGTGTTATTCGCTTGTCCCTGGCTGTTGTAAGCGTCGGGTTGAGTGTTTTGTTGTTGCATTTGCCACTGATTCTGGAATGGTCCATGAGACGGACCACTTCGCTGGTGCTGTGTGGGTTGTCTAAAACGTGATGTATTGCCGACGTCTATTCGCTGGACTCTCTGGTTCCTGAAATAAATATACGTAGCGCATCTGCTCTCTATATTTCATTCAACGTAGCAGCTTCCGTGTTGTCGTAGGTCATGATAGTCCTGTTTATTAGTTTTTTTTCTACTTTGTCATAATATTGGAGAGTCGCAATATGGAGAGTCATATTGCCCTCGCGGAGCGTTGAAATATCTTGTTATATCAGATATACTGGTCGCTTATCCGCAAATGTAAAGTCTAACCTGTTGATAATGACTTTAATATTGAGAGGAGTGTTTAACGACGAAAGGACCATATCAGCTGAACCTTTTATTTTATTCCTTATTATGCCCAAAGCTTGGTAATACTTCGAACTTCCCTCGTATCTTTCGTACACTTTGTTTGCTGTATGTGCCGCTTTTCTCCAAGAAACGTATGTCTCATTTTTGCCTTTGAAGTCCGGCAGGAATTCATAATATTTAAAGTCTCGTTGCATACGACAGTTGCTTTGATTTCGGCTTCTTTATAAGCCTCTACCTAAGGTATGCCGATAGTGAACATGTACTACCTAAGCGTCTTTTAATATCTTGTAGCTTTTGATTGAAACATTGTTCCTGAACGGCGAGTGCGCTTGCGACTATAATAGCTTTCAGGTGCTCGTTGGTCGTCGCCATATTGGAATAGCTTTGGGTTTCTGAATATTCTGTGCTTCTAAGCTTTTTGAATTTACTTAGTAAATCTTCTAAATCACTATCGCCCATACATCCTATTAACACAATGAACAAAAACTTATGAACCGTTTGCATTTATTATGAAAAAAAAATGTTACAAGAATTTTCCGAAACTCGTGCTGATATTTGCTTCGCCAAGATATAATCAAGTGGACACTCTACTTATATGTTCTTGTTTTATTTTAGCAAATAAAATATTATATTGCTGAAGCCCGTTAATGCTTTACTTGTTGGATATCGGGGTGGTTTTGAGAAGACAACATTTTTTGTCACCTTTAAGAAACGTCTACAAATTTTTCGGCGTCCGTTTAATGCAAAAGACAATTTATGATCGAATGGCAAAAGAGGAGACTAAGCATTTATTTAATTATTTATTTAATTATTCATTTAATTATTCATTTAATTATTCATTTAATTATTCATTTAATTATTCATTTAATTATTCATTTAAT